>JASGAU010341504.1:0-10212 GCA_030220045.1 Australoheros facetus
GTCTTCTGCGGCGGCGAGTAGTACGAGGTAAGATGGTAGGAAGGCGTCGCAGGTAAGGAGGGATGAAAGCTTGGAGAGGTGGCGGTGTTTTCGATTGCCCGTTCACGTCGTGTAAAATATTTAAAAGGGCTTGGCGATCATACACATGTAACGGTAAGGCAAACCTAAGAAATATTACACTGAATAACAAAACTAACATCAATTGAGACAGAGAGAGACGGCAAGCCACACACAATGGCGCCATCTTGTAAGCTTGGTGTCAGCATGGAGATATGAGCTCAGTACTGATATAACTCTGTGATATAACTGTGATGTAACTCTGTGATAACTCTATGATATAACTCTGTGATATAACTCTGTGATATATCTGTGATGTAACTCTGTGATATAACTCTTTGATATATGTGTGATATAACTCTGTGAAATTATTCTTTGATATATCTGTGATATAACTCTGATATAGCTGTGATATAACTCTGTGATATAACTACGTTATATAACTCTGTGATATGTCTGAGATAACTCCGTGATATAACTCTGTGATACATCTGTGATATAACTCTGTGATATATCTGTGATATAACTCTGTGATATAACTATGTTATATAACTCTGTAATATAACTACGTTATATAACTCTGTGATATGTCTGATATAACTCTGTGATATAACTGTGATGTAACTCTGTGATAACTCTATGATATAACTCTGTGATAACTCTGTGATATAACTCTGTGATATATCTGTGATGTAACTCTGTGATATGACTCTTTGATATATGTGTGATATAACTCTGTGATAACTCTATGATATAACTCTGTGATAACTCTGTGATATATCTGTGATGTAACTCTGTGATATAACTCTTTGATATATGTGTGATATAACTCTGTGATAACTCTATGATATAACTCTGTGATATAACTCTGTGATATAACTCTGTGATATATCTGAGAAATCACTCCACGATATAACTCTGTGATATATCTGAGAAATCACGCCACGATATAACTCTGTGATATATCTGTGATATAACTCAGTTATATAACTCTGAGATATCACTCCATGATATAACTCTGTGATATATCTATAATATAACTCCGTTATATAACTCTGTGATATAACTCTTTGATATATCTGTGATAACTTTGTGATTTATGGAAACACACTGTAGATGTGCACATACAGCAGGGGGCACTGTTTATCAGAGATCATGGAAAATGGCTATCAGGGAAACATCGGAGTGTCCCTTTAAAAAATGTGAAGACTGGACTGAATAAAAGTTTTCAGACTTTGATATTGGAGCTTAACATTGTGCAGACATTTTTTTTCTTTTTTATTATTATTAGGGGGGTAAAATTTAAACTCTTCTCTGCACTTGCTTGCGCTCTTTTGACCTCGTTGCCTCCTCATCACAGCAGACGGTATGTTTGTGAAAAATCAGCTGCTGGTATTTAAAGCAGTGCTGGCATTTCGGTCATTCTTGCCCTCTGATTGGCTGATCTCAGATATTTTTATCCTGCAGCTGTTCCCGGTCTGCTGCCTCCTAAAGCTCTGAATACCTGAATGAACACACAGTAAACCACAGCAGCAGCAGACGGTCGGCTCTCAGGGACCTAAAGGTCCCCAGAAATTTCTGTTCAGTAGCTGAACTCACTGCTAATACTGCTAATACTAGTGCTAATATTTACTATTCAGCACTTTTAATTTTTCATCCTGTTTTATATGTTTGTGCCTCTACATGAAGAATTCAGCTCAGATGGAGTTACTCTTTATTTTTCATACTGAAAGACATCATTAATTAAATATTATCTAATAAGAAAGATCAATACAATATCAGAGAATTTACATGCAGAAATGAATATATCCCAGTGGTCCAGAAGCTTCATCTCTTTAAGCACATATTCAGCATCTGAACAGCATTTTTGGTAAAAGAAGCACCTGTTTTGTAAGCCAAAGGAGAACAATGACAGCTCTCAGGGTTTTAGTTTGTTTTTCTTTTTTTATCATTTGTCTGTGATCTATTTTGGATTCCTAAAACTCAGTGTGAACAACATAATGCTGAGAAGCTGAAATCCTTTTCAGATGAAAGGTGACAGAATCCAGAGGGTCAGGAGGGGTCCCGAGAGTCCTGAGAGATTTTGAGGGTCCTGATGGGTCCTGAGAGGCCCAGAGGGGTCCTGAGGAGCAACTAATGTCACAACTAGAGACTGATGAGGTGCAACACAAATTCTACAGCAAAGGGGAGCCAGGACGTCAGGTCAGGGGGGAGATATCATCATCTCCACACCAAGCCCCAATAACAACTGGTCGAATGCTGACCTGAAAGATAAGATCATGGCTAAGCTGGAAACCTGATTACCAAGACTACATGAAGGACAGTGATCCCTCACCTATCACGGGGGTTACGTTCCAGAGACCCCCGCGATAGGTGAAAATCTGCAAAGTAGCAACGTCATATTTATTTTATTATTTATATATATTTTAAGGCTTTATAAACCCTTCCCACACTCCTATAAACCTTTCCCACTCTCTTATTACCACTTGAATGATGCAGATGATGAATTATGTAGCTGTGCAGCACTGATGGTGATTAAGGTGATGTCGGTGAGATGAATGTACAGTACTGCACAGTCAAGAAGAGCATTAAATCTCCTCTAAAGGCACCACTTCATCAGGTGCTTCATCAGGTGGTGCAGTGTCTTCACCCTCGGCCGTAACTTCTATTTCTGCTAAAGGCGTAAGTGTAACTGATCTCTCTATATACTGCAAAATCCCACAATATAGCAAAAACTCCGCAATACAGAATTAGATATCATTTATAGATACAGTGAAGTGAACCATGATGCAGTGAGGAACGACTGTCTCTGAAAGTCTAATAGACAATCCCTACTTTGATCAGCTGATGTATCCCACAGCAACAGTGATCCTTGAAATACTTCCTAAGATCTTGCTAGCTTGAGATGCTAAGATCAGAAATGTGCCTAAGAAGTACAACAAGCTGTCCATACCTGAGGCCTTAGAGGCCAAGCAAAGACTCACAGCCTTGGCTAACCGCTTGAAGACGTATACCAGAGAGACAGAAAGCCAGATGTTCTCCACTGAACCATCCAAGGTCTCAGTGGCAGGGGAACAATATGAGAGCAGCCCTCCCACCAATGCTGGAAATGCAGCAATACTGGAAGAGCACATGGGAGAAGGATGCAACACCAATGCTCAGTGGCAAGTGGATCTAAGAGCAGACCACAGCAACCTCCCTAAACAGGATCCAGTAACCATCACAGTGGCAGACCTCCAAGAAAGAGTCTCACATATGAAGAGCTGGACAGCATCAGGCCCTGATATGATTCACACCTACTGGCTAAAGTTAACTGCACTCCATGATACAGTCTGCCCATTCTCCTCTGACATCAACAGGGGATTTTCTCCCAGAGAGCTGCTGCTCACTGCATATTTTCTCTTTTTGTGTGCTCAGATCAGCAGTTTCTGAAACACAGACCAACAACCATGCTACGTTCAAAGCATCCTGATGCTCAGTTTGAACTTCAGCGGGTCATCTTCACCATGTCTCTAAATGCACTGAGCTGCTGCCATGTGATTGGCTGATTAGTGTTAATGAGCAGCTGAACAGGTGTAACTAATAATCTGGCTGCGATCCAGTGTAATTTGGTGAGGTGGGACAGAGAGCTGATGAGCTGTGATCTGATGATCACAGGTACAGCTGTCTTTTAGCCTGTCTTTTGCTAAGGTCAAATGTTTGCAGAAACTGAAGGATTTTATCTTCCAAAATCTCAAACATGCATTTTTAATGGGAACTCAAAGTTATTCCTTTTTTCCTTTTGGATGTGCCAAATGGGCAAAACTCCATAAAACAGCTGGATGAACCCAACCCAGCCCCCAACCTTAACCTGGTGGGTGTTAATTGGTTGATTTTTTCAGATTTGGAATGATTCTGGTTGAAACAGGACCTAATCTACTGCTGCATCTGTGAGAGTCCTCAGAGGGATGCCCCGAGCCCTCCAGGACTCAGTCTGAGTGAGCCTCACAGTCTGTGATGAGCTAGGGTCAGGACGGGTCAGGTCTCAGAGCCATGTGGTGTCCAAGCTGTTTGTTTTGCATGAGCAAGAAGGTCAGAGGTCGCTGCTTACAGTGTTCAGTGACCACGATGGTTTGCAGAGTGCAGGACTCCACAAAAATAATGCAGTCATAATTTTATCATTTCAGAAATATTTCCCAAATCAGATTTTAGATGCCTTCGTCTGATCACACCTGGATCGCTGCAGCAGTCTGTTTACCTGCCTGAACGAACTCAGCTTCCAGGCTTTGAACCAGAGCTCAGAGACGAGATCACATGACTCCTGTTTCAGCGTCTTCACACCACTCCGCCCACCTCGTACCTGGAGGAGCTCAGGCAGAGCTCCTGGGTCTGTTCTGGACTTCACACAGGAAACACTAACAGGAAACAGGAAGTGGTCGGCTCACCTTCAGGTGCTGCAGCGCCCTCCTGTCGTCCTCCAGCTGACGCTTCTTGTTCTCGATCTCCGTCTGCCACTTCCTCTTCTCCTGTGGCATCATGAGCTTTGATCAGGATCAATAATCTGATCAGCTGACTACACTTCTACTCTACCTGAATAATCTGATTACTGACACTTCTCTCCATCAAGAAGAGTCTTAATAAGGGCTTTTATTTTGAAATACTCAGATTACAGGATGGATGAAAATAGCTCTGAAAAAACTTTATTTAAAAATGTGAGAACATGTCATGAGTAACTTTATTTAATCTGATTCCCTGAAACACACAATATAAAGTCATCATCATCTTCATCCTGTTTTTTTTGTTCAAAGTTTCTTTATTTGTTTTTTAAATGCATATGAATTCCCTTTGAAATGGTTGACATCCTTCCTGATGACACCAATCAATAAGAGATCCTTTCTCTCTCTCTCACACACACACACACACACACACACACACACACACACACGTCTGAGTCATTGATCCTTCCTGTGTGAAACGGTGCATTCACTGACTGTAAGTAAAATGGACTCACCGCAATGAGCTGCAGTCGATCCTGCTGACAGAGAACCTCGCTCACCCTGAGACAGAGACAGACAGATGGTCAGATAGACGGGCAGACAGACCAGCAGACAGACAGATTGATGTTGTGACATCACTGAGGCACCACTGACTGGCACGTTCCATCGGCTCTGCTGTTCATTGTTCCACTTGTCATATCGAGCACTCACAACTCTGTTTGCCACATTCACCCTTTCACACACATTCATACGCTTAAAGCACTCACGAACTAGCACACACTCCAGTCTTGTCCAAGGACACCTGCAGTCAGTGGGGGGGTTGGACCGAATAGCAGACGAGCTGCAGTGATTCACCAGTTTAGGAGCTCTCGGCCGTAAAGATGTCTGCCTCCTCTTCAGTATACTGAAGCTGAAGACACCGCGAGGCCTCAGGCTGTGCATTAAGTGCTTATGAGCTGCTGTTGATTTGTGAAGTCCTGCTGTTGAAGCTGTTCATCGTAGCTTCGAGAAGCGGCTCTGACTCAGACGCAGCAGTAGCCCCGCCCTGATTCCTGCTCCTTTCTTGCTCTAATGGGACCATAACTTCCAAAATGAACTTCATGTTTTATTCAGTAAGACTTCAAACTAGAGCCTGAGACCATCAACCTATCAGGAGTGTGTTTACTGAGCTCAGACATCAGCTGAGTAGGAGGCTCATTTCCTGTTAGTCCAATGAAATGCACAGCAGCCATATTACTGGTCAGATAAGTGTATTAAAAATGCTCCAAAAGGAAATTATCCACAGAGACCAAAGCAGTTTCTGTATCAGGCTGTAAACATGTTTATTTCTGCTGTAAAGATTTAACATGCGAGTCTATGGAGACTGACTCCCTGTGGCGCCTCTGCTGGACTGCAGAGGAACTGCAGCTTTGGTGCTTCATGTTCCATGTTTCAGAGGTGGATGGTGACGTCTCCCCCTGACAGTAAACCACTGTCATTTTGCTGCCTTTGGCTGTCCCAGTCAGTGCTGAGCTGGTTTCTGCAGAGAGATGTTACTGCTGAGGCCTCAAATGTATTTCTGCTGTTTTGAGCATTACGAGGTGAGTGCCGTTTGATATTATTACACTGAATAGATGTGCAGCTCTGCAGGCCAGAGGAAGCACCTGATTTTGGGAGAAGTGTTCCTTTAAACAGTTGAACTTTTCCTCTCATAACAAAGCTTCACTTTAATGTCTCCATGGAGACCAGAGTCCACAGCAGAGCCCGACAACAAAACCAGCAGCAAGAACTGGACCCACTGGGAACCAGTTCAGACAGTCACAGCGCCCCCCAGCAGCCAGAAGAAGGTTTAAAGACTGCAAAGAGTGGTTAAACTGCAGCTCAGTCAGTGTTCCTGTTTTTCTGTCCTCCCTGAGCTGCTGTTCACACCTGCAGAAAGCAGTGCATTATAGACAGAGGCATGATGGGTAACGGGACAGCAGCTCAGACTGATGAGTTCATCATATTAATTATTGATCAGTTATTGATCCGTCTAAGAGGAAAGAGTTCCCGTCATCAGCACTTGCCTGACTCTTAATATGAAAAGCTGCATCAATGGCAGACAGGAAGTACTGCAGTGATGAAGTACTCGCAGTAAAGGTATCTGAAGAGTACTCAGTTACACATTAGGGTAATAGTACTTTCATGTGAGGAGATCAAATGAAAGGCACTGCTTGTTTTATTGAAAAAGGACTGTGGTTCTGATCTGGGCTGTGTCCTTGTCCCAGCACTGTGTCCTCCACCCTCCTCAGAGGCTCCACCTGGCTGCAGCAGCTCCATCAATCTCACACAGGCCCACAGGAAACACCCTTCAAAATAAAACCGCTGCTGCTGGGAATCAGACCAGACCATCAGCTTCTTTACTGCTCGTGCCGAGAGCAGCTCCGATATTCGGATCAGCTCAGGTGATTTCTCAAGTTTGGATCGATCCAGAGGCTGTGAAGAAAGCAGGAGGCCGCCATCATGGCTGAAGGAACACGCCGCCTTCGCTTTGTGACTTTTTCATAATTTTCCCTGTGAGCAAAAGATGCAGATTTCTGCAGAATATGACAGAAAATACCAGAAATAAAAAGAATAACGCAGATAAGCAGCGGCTGAAGCAGTGTTACAGTTACTGCATTAGAGAAAAACTGCCTGCAGCTTCCTGTTTACCTGCAGGCGGAGTTTCCTTCAGGTAAACTCTGTTCATCTGATGAAACCTGAAACCTGCAGAGTCTCTGTGTTCTCGGGTCAGACGTGCAGAAACATCTGAGCTCTCCTCTCAGCATCTGACTCTTTCTGCTCCTTACCTGAGGTCACCTGTAAACTGAATATTTCTGCTACAACAGCTGAGGGACCATTAAAGTTCATCTTTCACGCGTTTGATGTGACTGAGACTCATTTTATCTCTGACTGTCACTGGATGGTATTTCAGCTGCTGCTTGTTCTGGAAATCGTCCATCAGGTGCATCTCAGTCGGAGCTACAGGTGTATTCTGAGACCCATGAAGCCTTCTGAGCAGGTGAAACCCTCTCCTGCTGTGTTTGTTTGTTTTTGTCATAGTCTGCTGAAATCTGTGGACTTCCAGACTTTGTGGAGATTTATTTCATGGGGCGTGGCTGCAAGTGCCCAGTGATGACGTCACGTTTTCTTACAGCTAATTAAAAACAGACTTTAGAAAAGCGTCTGAGGTGCTGAGTTTAGAAAACCAATCACAATGGACTTAACACTGCCCATGCTTTTATTGTGAAGCACCTCTCCGGAAGTCACTTTGTCATCGCACGTCCAGCTTGACGGACGTGACTGACCCCAAATCAGAAAAACAAAAACTGATCAATATGTAATTACAGAGGCTCGTGCTGCTCATTGATCAGAGATTGGAGCTGTTCTTCCTGCTTCCGCCCGAAAAAGTAGAGCACAGAGCGGTTTATCACTTCGCGGGCTGCACGCCCTTTAACCCTTCATCGCCTGCTGCGGGGACTCGGAGCCGGCCGGTACCCCGCCGGCAGCCGGCTCCGGGTCTCAGGGTCCGCGAGTACGATTTGGTGCAGTTTACCCCCCTCCTCCCCTCTCCGGTCCTGACTCAGCGCCCTGATGCCGCACAATGACGACACGAGTCACAGATACGTCACAATCACAGAAGAACATCCAGAAGAGAAAGAAAAAGAAGAAGAAGAGACAGAAAGATGAGAGAGAAGAAGAAATAAAGTGTACTCACTCCATGTCCGAGAGCAGATCAGTCCTCAGCAGCTCCAATCATCTGATCCACATCCGAGAGAGCAAACAGACCCGCCCACCGGGAGCGGTGAGGGGAGAGGAGGGAGGACGGAGGGGAGGAGGACAGAGGAGAGGAGGGGAGGAAAGGAGAAGAAAGGAGGACAGAGGAGATGAGGGTAGGATGGAGGAGAGGAGGGTAGGACAGAGAAGAGGAGAGGATTTTAGGACAGAGGAGAGGATTTTAGGACAGAGGAGAGGATTTTAGGACAGAGGATAGGAGGAAGGAGGGTAGGACGGAGGCGAGGAGGATGGAGGAGAGGACGACAGAGGAGAGGAGGGAAAGATGGAGGAGAGGAGGGAAGAGAGGATAAGAGAGGAGGACAGAGGAGAGGAAAGTAGGTCGGAGGAGAGGAGAGGAGAGGAGGGAGGAGGATAGGAGGGAGGAGGGTAGGATGGAGGAGAGGACGACAGAGGAGAGGAGGGTAAGATGGAGGAGAGGAGGGTAGGATGGAGGAGAGGAGGGTAGGACGGAGGAGAGGAGAGGATTTTAGGATAGAGGAGAGGAGAGAGGAGGGTAGGATGGAGGAGAGGACGACAGAGGAGAGGAGGGTAAGATGGAGGAGAGGAGGGGGGAGGGGAGAAGAGAGGACGACAGAGGAGAGGAGGGTAGGTCGGAGGAGAGGAGAGGAGGGACGAGGTAGGACGGAGGAGAGGAGGACGGAGGAGAGGAGAAGAGAGGAGGACAGAGGAGAGTAGAGTAGGATGGAGGAGAGGAGAGGACGGAGGAGAGGAGGGCAGAGAGGAGAAGAGAGGAGGACAGAGGAGAGGAGAGGAGGGTAGGATGGAGGAGAGGAGAGGAGGGAGGAGGGTAGGACAGAGTTTATATATATATATATATATATATATATACACACATATGCACACAGATACACACACACACGTATATACACAAATAAAATAGTATAAGATACAGATAAAGTGAGGGTGTACATGTGCAGAGCGTACAATGACTGTGCAAAATGACGTGTATATAAACTATTGTGTGCAAATGTCCAGTATTATTTCAGCAGCTCAGTATCCTGATGTTTGTGGGTAGAAACTGTCCCTGAATCTGCTGCTGAGGGTCTGGATGCTGCAGCGTTGCCTGCCTGATGGCAGGAGCGTGAAGAGTGACTGGCTGGGATCAGAGAGGATCTGCTGGGCCTTCCTCCTACAGCCTGTCTGTAGAGGTCCTGGATGGCTGGCAGTTCAGACCTGATAATACGCTGAGATGATCTGACCCCCCCCCCCCCCTCCGTAGAGCTTTGTGATCCAGAGCGCTACAACTGCCGTATCAGGTGGTGATGCAGCCAGACAGAAGTTAGTGAGTATTCTGGAGTCCACACCAAACCTCCTCAGCCTCCTCAGTGACAATACATTCTGTCTACTTGCCCTGGCTTCAGAGGGTGGGTAGATGTGGATGAATGTGTATCTTTGTGCATTTGTCACAGTCCTCGTGGGTGTATTTGGGTGGGTGAATGCGTGTAGGTAGGGATGTGTGTGTGTATATGTGTGCACATATGTGGGTGGGTGTGTGCGCGCATAAGCATATGTGGGTGTGTGTGTGTGTGTGTGTGTGTGTGCGTACGTGTGTGCATGGCTGGACCTGGATCTGGGCTTTTTGTGCCTTGCCTCCCGGCTGCTTCTCGTTGGTTGCTCCTGCATCCCCTGCATAACCCTAACCCTAACCCTACCCCCAGGGTGTGAGCGCCTTGGGGTTCCTGGGCTGGGCTGGATGTTCTGGCGTAGGTGTTGACCTGCTCTCCTGGGGGCTGTGGGCCGGGGTGGCTTGGCCGGGGGCCGGTTTCCTGTTGCCTCGATTTCCCTGGGGCTCCATCTGGGACCTCCCTCTCCCCTGTGCTGGGGTGGGTATGCGGTTGTCGCTGGAATGTGCGGCCACGGGTTTTCGTGGCTCTTGATGGGCTGC
>JASGAU010341505.1:0-16760 GCA_030220045.1 Australoheros facetus
GTGGGTCATCTTGGGGGCCCCCTGGTGGTCAGCCGCATATGTCGCCTATGCCTCTGGCCGGCTCTGCCTACAGCCTGCTGTTGCTGGAGCATTGCTGTTATAGAGGACGTGGAAGCTACAGCAGCGAACATGTCTGTGATCTTTACACATTTTGTAGCATCTACAGCAACACTCTTCAATTTCGTCGCATGTAACTTCTCTGCACCGCCTTTCTGCCGCTTCGGTTTCTCCATGTTCCCTCTTTTAACACACGCGCTTAACACTGAAACTACTAGCGGAGTTAGGGCACCACGCAGAGAAAGGGTGGGGCCGCGTTCATCCTATATCCTGATTGGTTCCATTCACTGTCTATATTGAAGATGGGCCAATGGGCCGCCCCCTCTGAATTGTGGGCCGGTCTCTTAGGAAAAAAAAAAAATCCAACAGCATCGGCCCCTGAGGACGGTCGGCCCACCGGGCAAATGCCCGGTAGGCCCGATTACCAGTCCAGCCCTGAACACTGTCATTACATTTTTGCATCAGTTCTGCCCCCCTGTTAAGTAGACCTATCTCAAACTGACTTGTATTACTGCAATTCCTCCACATGCTCACAATAGTTCAGCTTACATTAAAAGACAGATTATAATGTGCACATGACTGCGTGCTTGCGTGTGTGTCAAGGCCACCTACAGATGAGTTCACAAGGACGGGTTTAATCTGTCTACTCAGACAGCTGAAGCAGTTATTAGGCTCAGTTTGGGAGGAGGGAAGAGGCACATAATCTGATGTCCCGCTTGCTGCTCATCTAAGTCAGCAGTAGTTTGAACTTGGGGGAGTGGGGGTAGCTTGGGATAACTGCTCTAACTGGAATATGCCACATGCGTGAGTGAAAGGCCACTTGGATATACATGCAAACACATATACCTATACTCACATACGCTGTACATGCAAGTGTACAAGTGAAGGAGATTAGTCAGAAGTGTATTTTTCACTCCCTGCAAAGAGCTTAGACCTCTTGTGGGCTGAGCAGCTCTACAGCTTTGAACTTTTTTAAACCATTTCTTACCCAGTTTGAATTATTTTTGCACTTTAACCCTTTACAGTCATGGGCTACATCTAAATGGTTCCCTTTTCTTCCAGCTATCTGCCCTACTGAAATTTGACTATTGTATCGAGTGATTGAAAATTGCTGCAACAGCAAGATGGAGACAAAACCAAAGGAAGACGAAGGAGCCAGTGTTCCAGACAATTCCAAGGCTGAAAGCCTGGACACATCAGGGTTTGAAGGAACTGCTGAACGTCTGGAGGACCTGATAAAAAGCATGGAGGTGCTGCTTTTGGATGTGGAGCAGTTGAGGAGCCACTGCAGCGAACAGGCTGCTGAGCTGATACGCGCGGCAACCGAACTCAGGCAGCAGCAAGAGGAGCTGAAAGAGAGCTACTCCGAGCTGTCCCGAGAAATGCAGGAAATCATGGATTCAGTGGACGACCTGTTCAGCACCAAGAGTGCCTTTGACACCAAAGAGAATCAAGCACAGAAATTGAACCGGCAGCTTTGAGGGCCTGAAAGTGACTGGCAGATTTTGCTTGTCATTGTGGACTGTGCAGGCTTGTGGTTTTGAATTTGGATGCTTAGCTTTGGAAAGGATGGGTGGGTGATGGGGTGAGGTGAGGTGCTGAAGTTTGACATTGCAGAATCATAGTTTATTGTTTTCTTGTTGTGAAGATTTTTATCATTTGGTGTAAGTCTAGCAACGACATTGTCGAATATTCTGGAATACCATTCTGTCAAATTTCCTTTAATATCATAGTTTCACTTAAACAGTAACAATATGAACCCAACAAAGGTACAATTTATTGCATATATTTTTTGTTTGATTGCTGTGTACTTGTGTCTTAAAGGAGATGACATGAGACTATAAACTTATAGCCTTTGCTGCAGTTTAACTAAAAATTTACTATTAAGCCTCCTGTCATTATTTCCCCCCTCTATACTATATACTCACATTCTGTTTTGATTGTGTAGTCTGCTCTCGTCAGCCTCAATGGCTCCTCTACTATTACAGCTTATTGGCACAGGAATGTTGATGTTCTCTGATTCTTCTCTTCCATGCTGTCTTCACATCCAGGCCATGCTCCACTGTGGTTTCTTACTAAAATAAAACTAAATAGAGCTTTAAAGCTATGTTTATCTCCCACCAGCTCCCCTGCAGTGATTTACTGGTCTGTATTTAGTGGTTACAGGATGTGTGAAGCAGACAGTCAGTTGTCAGACACTTCAGAAAAAGCAATGAATGGAAAATTCACTTTCACCCTGGATCATATTGTAATCTATTTCACAACTAATGCTACTTGAACATTTCAAATTGCAGAGATGTAGCAATTAAATTGTATGTGATGACATATTTATATTTATTTATATATTAATTATATTTATATGTATGACATATTTACTTATTTGGATAATTCCTGTACCTCCAAAACATTTCTGTGAATAAAAAGACTTGAGCTGAAATTTCAACATAAGTCTCAGTACCTGGGCGTCCTAACTGTGAAACATCCTATCCCAACATGAAATATGTTTATGATCAAAACAGAAGGAAAA
The DNA here is from genome assembly GCA_030220045.1 of Australoheros facetus. NCBI lineage: Eukaryota > Metazoa > Chordata > Actinopteri > Cichliformes > Cichlidae > Australoheros > Australoheros facetus. The sequence goes on from JASGAU010341505.1 coordinate 2,585, forward strand.
ATAGAAAACCAGTGCGTCTCTTTGTGGTTGAAATCTGACACTGTGGGCTGTGGTGTCGGTGAGCAGTGAGAGGGTGATGGGAGAAAAAATGCTGGGTGTCACTCCTTACTGTCACTGCCGAAGTGCACGTCCCACCGTGTAGCTGGTCACCAAGCTGGGAATTCACTTCAATTAGGTAAGACAAAGATGAGATTTTACATATGTAGTTATTATGCAAGTTTTGATTTTTATTTGCACTGCATGAAATAGATGATCATTAAGACATCACCAGGGCTCGTGAGGAATTCCTGTTTCATCTAATACACAATCATCTGTTAATGATGAATGAACTGCACACACTTTGTATTAAATAGAAATACATGCACTGTAAGTTGCATTATTTAAATTTGTATCCTCATCAGTTCAGCAGTGGCTTCTGGTGAACATGAACATCCTGCAAGTCCTGGGGCTCCTACAGCTGCTGGCTGTGCCTGCTTTTACAGTAAGTTTCCATATTAACAATATTAATACTACTGTATTAATTACATAATTGTGTCTGTGATACCTATGTGACAAAAATTGTTTGTACATATGTTATGTAATATATCAGGGGTAGTTTGTGGCTAACTGTTTCAGTTAATATTTTAATGCCTCTCGCATGCTTTTAGTGTGTGTGTTAGTGACTCATGATGGGTCCTGATGCACTGTGCAGAGAACTGTGTGTTCCAGAACCAGAACGAGTTTGTTTTCTGCTTTTTTTTTTAGCTGACACGTTCGACCCATGACTACTGGGGAGAGTTTGGAGCCTTTGGACCCTGCAGCCGCAGCTGTGGCACAGGAGTGGCAGTGAGAACCAGGAAATGTATTACTTCAAGGTAGGGCAAAGAAATGTATGGGGTACAGAGCATATTTATCTAGTATCAATAACTGGCATATTTGTAATTATTGCTGTTGTGTTTTTTCACACACATATAAACTTTAAATGATACTGTGCCACTTAACCATGATAATATAATATAAAATAAAAGAGTCTTTTTGGATCATTTTTGACCTGTCTCTAGGTTAACACCTGAGTGTGCAAATACCATCTGTTTCATTTCTTCTGCAGGACAGATGGTGGACATAACTGCATAGGATCCTCCAAATCATTCTGCACCTGTAATACACATGTAATTATCCTTTAAATTAATTTAAAAATTGACGCACAAAAAGAGAAAATGGATAAATGTCTTGTTTATAAGTTATATGTCCTGTAATGCAGGAATGCCCAGTCAGCTCGAGGGATTTCAGGGAGGAGCAGTGTTCCCACTTTGACAGAATGGACTTTCATGGAAAACACTACACGTGGTTGCCTTACTATGGAGGTACATGTACAATATGTACAACCACATTACTCAAATTTGAGTGTTTTTAACTCTCTGAGAGTACAAGAGGTGTCAGGATTAGGTTTGTGACTCTTGTGCTTTTTCCACCAGCTAATCCATGTGAGCTCAACTGTGCCCCACGAGGAGAAAATTTCTTTTATCGACACAGATCTGCAGTGGTAGATGGGACACCATGCTACGTGGGCCGCACTGATATCTGCGTGGATGGCGCCTGCAGGGTGAGGTTTGCAGCTGCAATTCTCAAGTATTCATTTGTTTTTGTAAATCTTGCTTCCCTTGAATGTCTGACTTTCCCTGCACAAAATGATCCCAGTGCAGGAGCACTCACTAGAATGCACTTCAAAAATGAATTTAAATAAGGTGGAAAGATCATCTGTTTATCTTTTTGCTTTTAAAGATGCAGATTATTCAAAGCAAAGCAGGTTTTTTTTTTTCTTCATCCAGGCGTAATCTTGTTTGTCAGTCAGATTATAAAAAAAGAGTTGATGGCATTAAAGGCAGAGGAAGAATCCACGAGATATTTGTGTTACTACCCTTAAAAGGGGAAATAGGCCCCAGGTTTTCTTGTAGTTATATGGTATTTTATTCTCCTGAAAGAAGATTTTTAGTTACTTTTATGACTCTTATAAATACGTGTTGTTTCTTTTTTTAACAGTCAGTCATTATTTGTTAATTATTCTTTTTATTTTTTAGTCATTGACCCATGGAGAGTTTATGGGCTTGGATGAAGACACTAACTCAGTCCACTCCTCTGCTCCTGTTGTTGTTGCTGCCCCCCATCCAAGAGAGACATTCACCTATGTCTACAGAACTAGTGGGTATGGCGAGTGCACTGCCACATGCAGCGGAGGTGTTCAGTATCGCAGTGTGGAGTGTACAGTTGAAGACCCGGTGAACCCCCGTGTGGTCGATGAGTCTTATTGCATTTCCCAGCACTTGCAGAGGCCACTGAGTCAGCAGGCCTGCAACATGCAGCCATGTGCTGCAGAGTACAGTGTCTCCAGCTTCAGTGTGGTATGTCTCTTAAGGCTAAGAACTTTAATATTTCAGCTATCATACAGATATGAAACAAAATAAGATTAAGATTTATGGGCAATACTATATTAATACAACTGTAGTTTTAATTAGGTAAATACAGTAAAGTACACGTCCACTTGACAATAGTATGACTTTATTCGTTTATTAAAAATTTAAATAATTTAATAAGTTGTAGCATTTGATGATCAGTGTTCAGCGACCTGTGGGGAAGGACAGCAGACAAGAGAGGTTGTCTGTGTGGGACCAGGAGGTGAACGTCTGCCCGATCATGCCTGTAGCGGATTGGTTCGACCTGCTTCTGTTCAAGCCTGCCGCAGACCTGCCTGTTATACACATATAACCTGGCATATGACAGAGTACGGACTGGTAAGGGAACAGAAAACAAAAGACTTTAATTGTTTTCCTCCTCCTCCCATGTTACTATCCCCTCTTGTCTCTGCAGTGCTCGAGAAGCTGTGGTGGTGGTGTGAGGGAGAGGAGAGTTGCTTGTTTTGATGCGGATTTGAACCCATACCAAGAGGATCGTTGTGGATTAGCTAACAAACCAGATTCTGTGGAGGAATGCAACACACAGCCCTGCCCTGGAGCACAAAGTGAGCGACATCTGAAATTGGCAGCAGGTTCTTTGATTATTTTTGCTTTTTTTTTGTTATTATCAACCTTGTTTCTTCTCCAGTGGTCCCAAGCGTGCAAGACCCAAGGCCAGGTAGAAGCACCATTAGAGGATATGTGCCCCATGTTCCAGAAGAACCTTCAGGTATGAAGAGTGCATTTTGTGGAAATGTTACCATCTTATTTTGTATGTTTGAGCATTCTTTTTTCTTTTCTTTTCTTTTCTTTTCTTTTCTTTTCTTTTCTTTTCTTTTCTTTTCTTTTCTTTTCTTTTCTTTTCTTTTTAAATGTGACACTATACAGTCTAAGGTGTCCCTGGTCTGTAACCTCATAGCCTCATATAATCCTAATAGAGCACGTCACTCTCACACTGCTGGCTTGCTTGTGGTTCAGAGAGTTTCTAAAAGTAGAATGGGAGGCAGAGCATTTAGCTATCAGGCCCCTCTCCTGTGGAACTAGCTCCCAGTTTGGATTCAGGAGGCAGACACCATCTTTAGTTTTAAGACTTTCGATTTTGATGAAGCTTATAGTTGAGGCTGGATCAGATGACCCTGAAGCATGCTGCTGTAGGCTCAGGCTGCTTCACGACTTCATGTGATGCACTGAGCACTCCATTTCCACTCACGTCTTTTCACTTTCCATGTGTTTATATACCTCTGCAGCATGCCATTACATTTTTTTTATTCTCCCTCCCTTAGTCTTTGTTTTGTCCTGTCTCTCTGCTCTCTTTCTTCTTTTCTATATCCCCTCACCCCCCAGCTGGTTGCAGCAGATAGCTGCCCCTCCCCGAGTCTGGTTCTGGTGGAGGTTTCTTGATGTTAAAAGACAGATTTTTCTTACACACCATTACAAAGAACTTGCTCATAGGGGGTCGTTTGATTGTTGAGGTTTTCTCCAGAATACTGTAGTCTTTACCTTACAGTATAAAGTGCCTTGAGGTGACTACTGTTGTGATTTGGTGCTATATGAATAAACCTGAAATGAAGTGAATTGAATCGACAGTGCTCAACAATAAAGTAATGAACATTTAAAACACATTTAACAAGTGCATGCCCAGACCCAGACACACACACACACGGATAGAATCAGGCTTAAAAATGTGAAAACTGCAACCAGCAAGAGCTGTGTTTCACCACTCAGAGTGCATTCCTTATATGTGTAGTCAAAGCAGGAGTGAAAAAAAAAAGTTTGACAAGTGAAGGTGCAGGTGGTAATTTTAGTATTGTAGCACAGTTGTGGTATATTCAGGCAATAAAGAAAATTTACACTTTCTGCAAGTTGTAATTGTTGCTGTCTAGACTGTGAGTGCTCTGCTTTTTCATCACTTTCTCGTCTTTCGCAGACAAACAGAAAATTTAGATTACTGGAGCAAAGCCACAAGCTCAAACACATCCACTTTTTTTTGTTGCAATAAAACATTTGACATATTATAAAAGTTCAAATTTTTGGAAAGTCCAGCGTCAATCACACGTTTCATGACTGATCTTTTATTGGCTCCAAAGAAGAGCCATTTGGACATAACTATTAACAATTTAAAAATCAGAAAAAAAAATCATACATACTGTATATTAGCAGGTCAGCTGCGGCTACAGTAACAGTATATTTGCTCTCATTTGTTGACTTGCTTTAGTTTCAAGGCCAGATACAAACTCTGTGTCTGACCCTTACCCTCATGAGGTGAGACCTCACTGTGTGCAGTCACCTTACGGCTGCTGTCCCGATGGCCGTACCTCTGTCACGGGGCCTAGGAACCAGGGCTGCTCACAGGATGACTGTGTCCGCACCAGGTAATATGAGTACTTATAAACAATATTTTGCAGAAATTAAGCAGATGAAAGAGTCATTGGCTCATCAAATATTCCCCCCTATTTAGACTGAAAAAACAAAACAAAAAAATCCTCTACTTTTTAGGTATGGTTGTTGTTTGGATGGTGTGACACCGGCTCAAGGATTTGGACAGGCTGGATGTCCTGAGTACCAGACTGTGGTAGGAATCACATTGTCAACTGATGAACCAGTCATAGATAACTTTTTAAATAATATGCTAATCACCTTGCTAAAACAGTTGTGTATGTAACTCTTGTGATGAGCTTCACTTGAGCTGCAAAATAGCTCTATAAGCTTAGTAACAAATTATTTAAGTTTGATAGATTTGAGTGTTTACCAGAATGATGAGGTCACATAGAAGCATAGGGGTTTAGCATCTTGTGTTTTTAGAGCATTATCCACATTAGCAACTAGAGGAAAGAGTACCTTTGCCTCTGCAGCACCAATTTCTCACAATAGCAGATCTTTTCCTGCAGAACACAGTATATAATAAACGTATTTACTGCTTTGTTTTCTCCTTTATCACCAGCACCCATCGCCCACTCCTCCATCCACTGGGAATGTGTGCTCCCTGCCTCGTGATGAGGGCCCCTGTGAAACTTGGAAGGTCCGGTTCTTCTATAACCCTGGCACTGCCAAGTGCACTGAGTTCTGGTACGGAGGCTGCCAGGGCAATGCCAATAACTTTATGTCCCTGGAGGCATGCCAAAGAGAGTGTGGAGATGTGGTGAGAGGGCCTGTTTACACACCTCCAAGAGAAACTCCAAGAGAAACTCCAAGAGAAACTCCAAGAGAAACTCCAAGGAGAGCGACACTCAGGGACCTTCTGAGAGCAAGGCCATAACCCGACACACCACTGATATCTCCAGTACAGGGGATAGCTAATGTGCCCACTCATGTCACCAATTTGAAGCAAATCAAGTGATTTTGGTACACACATGTAGTCTATAGTGTACACAAAAAATGAAAAAGAAAAACTAACCACATTCTGTGTATCTGACTTATAAAATCATCACAACATTTCTAGCTCTTGGTTCGGATTTCATGGTCTTTTTTGTCTTTGGATGTTTTTGTGATCTTCACTATATCCATTTGTTTTTTTGCCTTGTGGGTCAGGATTGAAACCAAAATAATATCAGTGTGCTTACCCAAGTTAAATCATATACCCAATTAATAAATTTTCAGCTATGATGGAATCTTGAAAAAAAATGTGTGATTTATCTGCATCTTCATCTCTTGTAGGGCGCAGTGTTATGACATGTGATTGACAAGCCATTACACAATACCAGGGATATTACTCTTGTTAGGCGAATGTGTAGCTACACTATAATGACCATAATTTACTGCTTTTTTTTGTTCAACATGACATGAAACTAGTAAGTGAGCCCACAAACCCATCAGGAAAGCAATTTACTGAGGGTTGTTTTCCCACAAACTTTAGTACAACCAAGAGGTCTTTTTGCAGCTAGAGGAGTCAGCCCCTACTGTCAGAAGGCAGCTTTGGGACCCTTCCCCTGTTGGCTTCACTTTTCAGATGCAGAATCTGCATCTATGTTTTATACTGTCGATGTCAGTTATAGAGTCAGAATTAATTCATCCCCTTTCTCTTTCTTTCTTTCTTTCTTTCTTTCTTTCTTTCTTTCTATAATTACTCATTGATTAACCTTGCTATAACATTATAATTAGAGTGGATACACCAGTAACAATAAATTATTTAAATTTGAGACTGATGTAGGCCATTAAAATAGATAATATGTGCTTTTACAAAGGTCCGTTAAAAACAAAATAAATTTCAGTAATTTCTGTAGTATTAACACCAGAATTTTATTTTGAAACTAAAACTTTATTTTGAAGGGACTTAATTTTCCAACCGGAAAAGGTCTTTTGCACTTCCCCTCCTTTTTGCCCAAACAGCTACAACTCACGGGGATTTGAGAAGTGCTACACAACGACTTTTTTTCGGTTTTGCATAGCCAGTAAACAGAGAGGTTTTGCGTTGAAAACAAACATGGTAAGCCTGTTTTATTTTACATCTAAATAGCTAATAATTCTCAGTATATATTCGACACTAGCTTCTGCTAATCACACACAGCTAAGCTAACATGATTCGAGGTTAACGTTTTACTATTCTCGCCAAACACGCATTTTGGCCCACCGCTTCTGTGGTTATTGTAATTTAGTTTCACCATCTAATTAAACTGCATTTGTTCGTTAAGCTGAAATATTGCTGAAGTAACGTTACGCAGGATGCTTTGGAAAAGACTCGGATGAAGTCAGTGGTCTTCAGCTGAATGACCATTCTTACTCTCGAGTTTGAAAATGTCTGGGCAGAAGGTTACACAAGTCCCCAAAACTCACAAAAAAAATCGCAGGAGCTGCACAGTTACGATTATTTGGTGTGACACAGAGAAACTGCATGGTTGTGTGTATTAAACATTATCAATCATTTTACAGTCGCACACAATTTTGCTTGTCCAGCCAACCAAAAGACCAGAGGGCCGCACATACGCTGACTATGAGTCAGTGAATGAATGCATGGAGGGTGAGTCTGTTTGATGTTTTCATTTATAAATTTTCGTGCACTTTCTGTCTTTACTTTTGGTGTAACAAAAGCAGGGTAAAATGGCATTCCCGTTAGTAGCACATGTTTTCTTTCATTCATTATCTGTTGACATTCCTCATTGATTTAAATGAAAGTTTTGGTTATTTTTATCATAGTCAACAAATACCAATGATACACCAAGTAACTACCTGGTGTTGTCTGTGCATGGGGTTTTGTGTTTCAGCTTAATTTATAAAAAAAAAGAAAGAAAACAGTTTCACGGAGTAATCACTTTCCAGTTTATGGAAAGAGAAAAAGGAAAAAATTATAAATGGACATTTTTATTATGTGAGTTTCTTTTTAAGTAAACTCTGGAGTCTAAAAACACATAAAATATTGTCTGAGAGATGTGTTTTTAAGGGGTTTTAGCGGCACAAAGAATAATCATTGGTCTTTCAATGAGAACTGACTGTAAGGAAAATACTCAAAAGTTATAATTTTGGCATAGTAATAGGGCTGTCATACACCTTAATGCCCTTACTATCTGTAAAATAAGAAGTGTTTACAGTTTAAGAACATTCAGCAGCATGCTAGTCTGTTGAACTGCAGTATATTTTCTTTGTCCTTATTTTCATGCTCAAAGTGCTGCAGATAGTTTTCAGGGTTTATAAGTTCAGTTCATCACTTTATTCCCTTTATTACGCCCTTTTTAATTTATCCTGTCTCTCCTCCTGTTAGTGAAGTCGGTACACTGTACAGTCCCTCTGAAGAAAGTTTATCTGCAGCATTTTAGCTTTTTCCTGTGGATTGCTTCTTTTTTTCTTTTCTTTTTTTGCTTCCATTCAGCATGTCATGCACCTCTTTCCCAGGTGTTTGCAAAATGTATGAAGAGCATCTGAAGAGGATGAATCCAAACAGTCCCTCCATTACTTATGACATTAGTCAGTTGTTTGACTTTATTGATGACTTGGCAGATCTGAGCTGTCTTGTGTAAGTATGATACGCTGTGTATGAATTTGAATGCAAAGCAACCTTCCTTTGGCTGTATTGATCATGTTTCAGTAAAATATTTTACTTTTTATGCAGATACAGAGCTGACACTCAAACATATCAGCCGTACAACAAAGACTGGATTAAGGAGAAGATATATGTCCTGTTGCGGCGCCAGGCTCAGCAAGCGGCAAAGTCAGTTTGACGTGGGGAATTATTTCATGTTGTACCAAACATGGGGGAGAGAGTTGGGTTACCTGAGAACTTTGGGGATTTTCTTTTTGGAAATGTCATTCTTGACAGCATGTGTGTGTGTGTGTTTGTAATTTGTTACAAAAAGCCCTTTTCAGACATTGCTTCACCAGTAAGTTAAAGTGACCAATGTCACATTCAGACACGGGTCACTTTTACATCACCGTCCTTTGCAGCTTGATTCAGACACATAAGTTGTTTTCACACATGCACTGCAGCCTCTCTTGTCATTACCTGAGGGAGGTGCACGTAAGAACTCAAAGGTATGATGCTGTTGGATTGGACCTTAAATGAACTTCAGCTTGCCAGCCCCCAAGGACAAAGTTTCTGTGATGTGCATATGAACCTAGTAGTCGTACTGTCTTGTCTCCTGGATACTGTAATCAGACAGCTTTCTTACCTAAACCACACAGAATATTTCCAGTAGTGAAAATTAGACATAAAACCTGCTTTGTCTTACATTTGAGAAAGAAAACTTCAAAATTCCCTGATCTGACTGTTCCAAAATTTTCCAGTTTGTGTGTGAAAACGACTACACTTACGACTGTGTCAGAGAATGTCTCTACACTCACAGTACATTTGCCATGCATGCCAAAGTTGTGCTGCATTTGTGGCACCGAGTATTGTAGAGCATTTTCAGGTGAACTAAGCCAGTTGCAAAGATGCATGAGAGACATGTGCAATCATAATATTGTGTGTGCTTGTCTGCTAATTGCATTCATTCATGTTCTTTCCAGTTTTGAAAGTAATACATGGAAGTTGCAGCCTACACAGCTTGCCATCCCTACTTTAACCAAAATTGACACTGTTACTCATTTAGATATGAATCTGACATACCATCAGAATACTTGAAAAGAATGCATGTATGAAAAGGGCTTCTTTTTTCTTTTTTTTCTTTGTAAAGACAACATTGGCCATTTGACAAAGGGAGTGTTTTCACATTATGCTCAAACTCTGGCAAAAGAGTTTTAAAAAATGGGGTTAAATTGTAAATTTTGTGCTTTGTTCTGAAAAATGGGGTCATGGTTGGGAACATGCATATGTTTATAATTTTTTACAGTATGATGAGAAAAATGGGGCAAGAATGCACCTTCTTTGGTTAACTCGTTGATTGGGATCCAGCTGGGAGAAGCATGCCATGGGCTAGATAAACCATGTCCCTAAAGTTTTTTGTTTTGTTTTTTTGTATAAATATAACTTTTCATGCGAGGATGAATTTCAACAGGGTTGTGGACTGTGAAAGCAGCCGTTTTATTTTTGAATTAGATCAATGGCTGGAGACTGAATATCACGTGAATCTAACACAACCCAGGAGATTTGTTACTATAATTAATACCAGTTTTTGAGTTGTCATTACGGTTAAAAAGCCTACCATTGTGATATAAAAAGTTTTGTAACCCTGTTGTTTTGCATAACATCTAAACTCAACTCTCCATTTCTGTTTTCTTTCATTTTAACAAAATAAAACAATTGTTTCTGACTGGTCTCCACTCGTGAATATGGAACTTTTAGTGCAATGAGCATTTTCCTGCAGAATAGAAATGACAGAGTGTGGTTGGATGGTAAGTACAGTAGATGCTGGACGTGGCCACAGCTTCAGCTCATTTTATGTTACTGTCTCTTTAAATGTGGCAGGCTGCCCTGTTGTTGCCGTGCTGGAAACCCCGTACTGACTGTGAAGGGACCCAAGATGGCTGAATACTCACGGGGGGCACTTAGCAATTATCTGAGCAAGACATCGGCAATGAATGGCAAATAGCAGTATAATGTAAAGCGTAACCTTCAAGTAATTATACGACTCCAGTTTGTTGGTTTGCATAGTTTTTGGGATGCATGAGTAAGCGTAAGGAGAGAGTGGTCTCTCCGCGGCCCCGAGCCAGAACATGGCGGAACACTTGGGGAAGCAATAGCAGCTAACGTTAGCTAGCTGGCGTATTATCTAAAGAACAACAGAAACGTTGTTCCAGGGTTAAAACGGGTGTCTGTGGTCCGCAAGTATAAACTAATGTTATCGATGCCTAACTCTGGTTAATTTGCTTCAAATGGTAGTTTAACATTGAGTATGTGGCGCGTAGGTACTTAGCGTACAAGCTAGCGAGTTAACTCGTAAGGTTTGGTAGCTAACGTTACTTGCAAGCGTACAAACTGTACAGATACGCAGGAGTTTCGTGGGCCAGTGATCGTAACATTTGGTTCTTTCTCAGTACTCTGTTCTGAGCTGTATATTATAGTGACAGTCGTCGTTTTGTCGTTTAACGCGTAAGCTAACGACGTCCTCTGCTCTTTAATTTGTCGTTAGCTTCCTACAATGATTTGTACGCGGATTCTGCGTGGCGCCTTGCCTGTAACGCTGGCAAGATAAGTTTTGAGGCAGCTCATCAAGGGGGGGAAAAAATCAAGATATTGTAGTTACAATTGTAGCAACGATCGGGGAATCCTGTTGAAAACGTGTTGAGGTGTTTCACTTTAAAGTTGATTTATACAACTTATCCTGATCCCCACCCCCACACCTTAATATTAGTGAATACTCTTGTAGAAGTGAGCAGCTGTAAAAAGTGAATTGAAGTTGTGGCGTTACTAGGTGAAGAAGACACCCTGTAAAAGGCCTGGGAGGGGGGAACGGGTTACAAGAACCTGCCAGGATGACGGACACTCGTCGGCGAGTCAAAGTCTATACCCTCAATGAGGACAGACAGTGGGATGACCGTGGGACCGGGCACGTCTCGTCGGGCTATGTAGAGCGCTTGAAAGGCACGTCTCTCCTGGTGCGAGCAGAGAGCGATGGTAAGCGAACAACTGAATGCCACGTTATTATTGTAGTTGCTCAGTTATTACTACGTAAAACACCTTCCGCACACTAATTTTAACAAGCTGTATCACCTGGAACTTGCACGTGTATTGTGTGAAGCCAATGAACAGACCTACAATTTTGAGCTACCTTTGTATTTTAACCTGACAGGTTCCCTCCTGCTCGAGTCCAAAATTAACCCAAACACAGCCTACCAGAAACAACAGGTCAGTACATAACATAGTGCAGTATACTTAAGTAGATAAATGGATTTTCCCTCCTGCTCTGTATTTATTGTAAATTGGCTTTGTTTTCCTTTTCAAAAGGATACATTGATAGTGTGGTCAGAGGCTGAAAATTATGATCTAGCACTCAGTTTCCAGGAGAAGGCTGGCTGTGATGAAATCTGGGAGAAAATATGCCAGGTAACTGTACTTGGTTTGTGTGGGTGTGAGTTTGTCTTCTCCATCTGTTTATGGCTTTGATATCATTTGTGTTCCTGGTGATCCCTTGTAGTTACATCCTACGCCACTCATATGTTCGTCCACCCTTATGTTGTTTATTTATTTTTTGTTAAGGTGCAGGGAAAGGACCCTTCAGTTGACATCACACAGGATGTGGTGGACGAATCTGAGGAGGAGCGCTTTGATGACATGTCATCACCAGGTCTGGAATTACCACCATGCGAACTGAACCGCTTGGAGGACCTGGCCGAGCTGGTGGCCTCTTCCCTCCCATCACCATTGCGACGTGAAAAACTGGCACTTGCTGTGGAAAATGAAGGCTATATTCGCAAACTCCTGGAATTGTTCCGTGTGTGTGAGGATTTGGAGAACAGGGAGGGACTGCACCACCTGTACGAAATAATGAAAGGCATCTTCCTGCTGAATCGTACTGCACTCTTTGAGGTTATGTTCTCTGATGAGTGCATAATGGACGTCATTGGTTGTCTGGAGTTTGATCCAGCACTTCCGCAGCCACGGCGGCATCGTGAGTTTCTCACTAAGACAGCCCGCTTTAAGGAGGTGATCCCCATCTCTGATCCTGAACTGCGTCAGAAAATTCACCAGACGTATCGGGTGCAGTATATTCAGGATATGGTGCTGCCCACGCCCTCTGTTTTTGAGGAAAACATGCTGTCCACCTTGCACTCCTTCATCTTTTTCAACAAGGTGGAGATTGTGGGCATGCTACAGGTGAGATAAGCTACCTGTGCGGGGGTTGTTTTTGTTTTGTGTAAGCACTACATTTTCATTTAAAAATTGTTTAATTCAGGCAGATCTTACAAATATACAAACCTGTGATTATATTGTAACCCTCACAAAGAATTTATTTTATGAAATGTTAGTGAGGTTTGAATTACAGTAATTATAGGCTTGTTGACTGGTTTTATTTTTGGCTGATTGTACTTTTACCCTGAGATTGTCTGCCAGTCTTTTATGTGACCTTTGTGTTTTTTATCCTGTGTCAACTCAGCATTGTTTATGTATGGCTGTTTCCATAGAGACACAGTAGTGTTGTGTAAATCTGTTATGCTGTGCTAGAGGAAAACTGAAACGGGCACACTGTTCTTTGCTGTATGACGCTCTGAAGTCAAACACTACAGATATGAGTCTTTGCTTCCTCAATTACCATAAAGCACTCAAGCTATAATGCAACTATTCATTAACCAAGTTTTTAAAAATGATTTAAACCAGCAGTAGATGCAAATGAATGAGACTGGGTTTTCTTCATAAAACAAATTAAAAATATTTTTATGACCAGATAGGTCACACTGTTACTGTGCTCCAAATGTATCAATGTCTGACTTTTTTCTGTTTATTTATGTCTGACTTGCACCCTTGTGGATGAGCAACAGTTTTGTTGCAATTGAAAGTTGTATGTCTGTCACACCTAGATCATTTGTTTGATACTCACTTCTTAACATCTCTTCTTATTTGATGTCAGGACGATGAGAAGTTCTTGACAGACCTCTTTGCACAGCTAACAGATGAGGCTACAGATGATGACAAAAGACATGAACTGGTATACCAGAATTTAATCAGTTTATTATTTAGCAAAGTCTAAAAGTCTGTTTTAGCTCTTTCTTTATTGTGCTGTGTTTGTTTACAGGTAAACTTCCTAAAGGAGTTCTGTGCATTCTCTCAAACGTTACAACCTCAAAACAGAGACGCTTTCTTCAAGACATTGTCAAACATGGGCATTCTACCTGCACTAGAGGTTATTCTGGTAAGTGCACTAGTGTTAACCTCAGATGTAATGTTTTATTGTTTGCTCACACTTGATGTCAGTAGCTTTGGTAATAGTGCAGCCTTTTGCATTGGGATCATGGAATGTGTTCAACATACTGATGCATTAAAGTTGAATAAGAAAAACAAAACTTAAACATGCCAATATCCTCAATACAATCCTCAATTTATTGCTGAACATGTTGCCATGGATTATGCATGTTATGTTGAGAAAGCAGAGTCAGACTCCAGTATGATCACTGTGGCATTAAATTGCAATGTACTGTGACTGAGAAGATGACACAGTGCTTTTGTATGCAGAGCTTGTTAAAAATAAATAACATTAGTTTTTTTTTTTTTTTAGCTTACTGGTGTTAGAATACTGGCTCTGTTGTAGCCTCTCATTTAGACCATGAGTTCAAAAGAAGCTCTATATAAGCTATATTCTGAACATGGATACAGATTTGAGCTAGGCATCAGAGTTGCTGTTGCAGGGCATGATGGGGTTTTTGGCCTTGAGATATATATATATATA
>JASGAU010341509.1:0-16335 GCA_030220045.1 Australoheros facetus
GAGAACAGAGCTGTGTTTAAATTCCCTTTCACTGTTTGTGTCCTACAGAACAGATTCAAGCTGAGTGCATTCATTAGGATTAAAATTTAGATTGGAATAACATTTGTATACTCATGGATTATTTTATATATATAGTAATCCCTCACTTATTGCGGGTGTTACGTTCCAGGACCACCCGCGATAAGTAAAAATCTGCAAAGTAGGGACGCTATATTTATTTTAATACTTATACATTATTTTAGTAGTTATACACTATTTTAAGTTTTTATAAACCCTCCCCACACAGTTATACACCAAAAATATATTACTGTACAACACGTACTATGCATGTGAAGAACGAGTACCGCAAAAACCCACGAAACAGCAAAAATACCGCAATAAATATTTTACACTAATATTGATTGAAAAACCCAGGAAACAGCGAGTCCGCGAAAAGCAAACCGCGAAGTATTACAATAATATATAATGAGGTTCAGTTAGCTTACAGAAAAATAGCAGGTTGAAACGTCCTCCAAAGAGCTACTTTTACTTTCTTACTTTGAGTACATTTCAGAGCCAGTACTTTTTTACTTAAGTAAAGATGTTGAAGAAGTACTTTGACTTTTACCAAAGTATTTTTTCACACAAGTACTTGTACTTAAGTACAGAATGTCAGTACTTTTGCCACCTCTGCTAATGGCTATGTTTGTGGAATTGTGTCCTAGCCAAATTATAGTGGACCAGGTAAATACATACACTTGGAAAATTGAGAAATTTAGGTGTGTCATATAATAGATTCTAAACATGTAAAATATTTGTTACTGTTGGAAGAAATGTAAAAAATGTAAGCCTTTCTTAATTGTTGAAGGTGCAGAGTAAATACAAAGAAAGTTAAATAACTACATAGTAAAAGTATTACAATGTATTTCTAATATGGTTAACCCAAAATCTCCTGAATCCCTTTTATAAAAGTAAATGATTTAATAAATAAATAAATAGGCAGAGAGCTTAACCCCCCCCCAATGTTGGACCCAAAGTTACGCCCTTGGTCTGACCGCTCTGTTGTCACCATATTTTCAGGCGGTCCCTTCTGCAGCACTTTTCTAAATTCTTTTACTTTTTCACGCAGTTGTTGAACATCACCATGAGTGCGGCCCAGCCGGCAGCGGAGCAGAAGGTACCCGTCGAGATTACATTTGCAGTGCGGGATGGGCAGGGCTACTTGCTGGGGTCGGAGGTCAGTGAACACCTGAGGAAGCTCAGCCAGGTGGAATTCAGTTTCTACGTGGGATTTCCTGTGCTGCAGATCGCAGAACGTACGGCACACACATGAAGGACATGTTAGAACAAACATTAAACCAACAAGATGTTGAATGTTAATCAAACCTGTGTTCACAGCCTTCCACTACCCTGAGCTGAACACATCTCACCACCTGCGCTCCACCTGGGTCCGTACAGGTAAAAAGTCTTTGTACTGTCTAGTATTGTTTTACTGTAAAAACTTGTTTTACAGTTTGTGAGTATCACTCTGTGATAAACTCCCCTCTGTGTGGTTTCAGTCCTGCTGGGAGTTCAGGAGCAGCTGGTGGCCGAGAGAAGTTTTAAAGCTCGTCTGGAGAGACGTCTGGCTCTGCTGCTGGAAGAGGGACTCCAGGAAACCAGCAGGAGGCGCTGGAGGAGAGCCACAGCTGTGGGCAACAACAGTCTACAGGTACACACACAGTGCAGGTATACACACCATCGAGGTACGCACACTGTACAGGTGATTTGTAAAAGTGACTTTGATCTCTAATGAATTTCCATCAGCACACCTGTGCAGTGTGGAGGTGCAGTGAAGCTTCATAAAACTCACCTGTTGTGTCTCAGGTGGTGCGGGTCTCCAGGCTGTCAGGGGCAGAGCGCCCTCTGGAGGTCTCTTATTTTGTTGAGGGTCCAGGTGGGGAGAGGGTCCCTGCTGAGGTGACGGCCGCCACCCTTAACCGCGTGGACCTTCAAAGAGCCGCCATCGTCCTTGGACACCGAGTCCAGAGACCGCTGGCCCAACGTGAGTCCAACCCCGAGTCTGTACAAATGGCCTTTGATTGGTTTAGAAAATGTATCAATAAAGCTTGATTGTGTCTCTCCTGTATCCAGCTGTGGAGACCCTTTCCGTCCCTCCAGCGGAGACTCAGAGCAGCAGCATCTGGCTGATCGTCGGCGTGGTTGTCCCAGTCGTACTGGCCGTCTTTATCATCATCATCCTGTACTGGAAGCTGTGTGGCTCCGAGAAGCTCGAGTTCCAGCCAGATGCCATTAACACCATCCAGCAGAGGCAAAAGGTCAGAGGTCAACAGAAAACAGTTTCAATTTAAAATAAACTTTATATGTGTATTGTATTTGGATGTGAGGGTGGAGCTTTAACTTCTCATCTAATGCTAGCTAGCCTGGCTATCAGTCTGCATCCACAGACTGTGCAGGAGCGTCTCACACACCTGCTAATCAGTGCTCTCTTTAACATGGGAGCCTCCAGTGGACGTTAGAGGAACTGCAGCTTCCTCCACCCTGGAGGTCCACGGTTGGTGTTCACCTGTAGAATCAGACTAACCCCTGATGTGTGTCCTCTGCCAGCTTCAGGCTCCCAGCGTTAAAGGCTTTGACTTTGCAAAGCTTCACCTGGGTCAGCACAGTAAAGATGACATCATGGTGATCCAGGAGCCCAGCCCACTTCCTGCCCCCGTAAAGGAGGCCACACCGTCCGATGGCGGAGACCTCAACACCCCCAAATCTAAAGGATCATCCACCAAGGCAGCACGGTCAAGCCGGCGCCGGGGGAGGTTAGAGAACCTTAGCTAGAAATGAAAAATCCAGAAATATGTTTTGACTTGTTAAAAGGCAAAATTGTCCCAAAATGTCCAAAAAGTTTTGCACTTTTATACTTATAACTTCGCTGGCTTGTTGATAGGATGCTTTTACTGATATATTGTCCCCTTAGAATTATAAGACATTTTTGACAAAATTGACTTATTGTCATATTCTTATTCGTTGACCACTAATCAACAATTTGTAAGAGATTTTTTCCATTTATATACAACTTTGGCCATTTTATTCACAAAACAAAAAGGGTCTATCTGCAAAATCAAGCTTTAATTTGGTATTATAAGGTTCTATTATTTAATATCTCAAAACTGTCAGAATGCAGATAGAACCTTATAATTCTGAGGGGAGGATATATCAAAATATTATTAAGTCAAGCAGAGATTAGAAAGTGAAAGTTTACAAAAAGAAATCATAGTCCTGGTCGACTGAACAAACTGTCTGTCGTCAGGCTCAGCCCATCGGACGGCGACTCGTTAGGAAGTGACCAGTCGAGCGGCAGGGAGTCAGCGGAAGAAAGCACCCGACCTGTGGCCACGCCCAGTGAGGGGAAACCGCACAGGAAGACACCCAAAAACGGTGAGAGTTGCAGTGACATCATCAGGTTGAGTATTTGTGATGAATACACTGAAAAAGGAGGATGAGGCTTCTGCTCTGTTCAAACTTTGTCTTTTCTCTTTAATGCATTGCCTACCTGAAGGGAGGAGCAAGATGGGTATGTTACCATGCCAACACATCACCACCTTCCCACATACCGCTGCTCTGATGCACATTTTCTATCAACAGAGACAGAGCTCATTATTTCTCAGGGATTTCAAACATCTGATCCTGAGTAATTACAGAACACCTTGGACTGGATTGGAGAGAGGGGGGGGNGCTGGAGCCTATCCCAGCTGACATAGGGCGAGAGGCAGGGTACACCCTGTACAGCTCGTCAGCCTGTCATAATAACCCTTAATAACCCTTCATACTCACATTTACACCTACAGGCAATTTAGAATCACCAGTTAACCTAACCACAGTAACTGTTGTTTAAAATGCGCTGTTTGAATGAAAATGAATAGACAGGTCACTTTCACTACTGTATGAGCTATCTGGATGTTCTTTGCCTCTCTGAAAGGACTCTGGCAATGACCTCTGACCTCTGTGCCAGGGTCTTGGTCTGCCTGAGGAATTTCCTTCCTTCTCTTTGTTTGTTTTGCTGCTCATTCCAGGAAAAACACTTCCCTTTTCCCGGTTTTTCTTTTTCTTTTGGCTGCTTCCACAGCAGGTGGCTAATCAGCTTTATGCCCCTGTAGTTACCACAGCTCTGCACATCAGCCTTGTTCTTCAAAATCAGTACCCGTACACTTCTTTTCCATCCCTCAGGCATCCTCACCAGCATTGTTAAACAGTCTGGTTAAAAAGTCCACTGTCCTCTCTCCTAGACACCTCTGTACCTTTCCCTCTTCAGAGCTGTCCTCACTCCATCCTTCTTGATCCTCTGCACTTCCCGATTCAGTAACTGTCCTCCTCTCTCTCTCTGTCTCTCTTTTTCTTCATTCATCATCTCCTCAAAGTCCTCCTTCCATCTTGTCAACACCCTCTCTTCACTTGTTAGCACTTTTCCATAAGTTCCCTAACCCTTTTCTAACCCTAACCCTCTCTGTCCTTAATCACTCTAACACTCTAACACATCCTCTCCAGCTTGATCTTTCTGCCTAGCCAATCAATGCAAGTCCGGCCTCACACACAACTCACTGTAATCCTTTTCCTTTGTCTTTGCCACCTTTCTTTGCTGTACGCCTAGCTTCCCACTACTCCCATCTACTTTCTTCATCTCCCTGACTATCCCACTTTTTCTTTGCTCATCTCATCCTTTGAATACTTTCCTCTGGTTAGAGGATACACCAAATGCCTTTTCGGCAGTTTCCTCAGCACTCCAGCTGTGCTTCCTCTGTCATCTGGTGACTCTTCCCTATCACCCAGAGCCCATCTCAACTCCTCCCTGAACTCTGTGCAACATTCTTCTTCAACTTCCACCATTTAATCCTCACCTCGGTCTTCACTCGCTTCCTCTTCATGATGTCCAAAGCCATCCTACAGACTACCATCCAATGCTGCCTAGCTACATTCTTCCCCGACACCACCTTCCAGATTGCACCTTCTTCATAAGATGTAGTCCACCTGTGTGCACCACTCTTATATGTCACTCTGTGTTCCACTCTCTAATTTTTTGCAAATTAGAGAATTTCTTTCCTATAACATCGCTTTGCAGTATTTTCATTTACAGCTGTAAAATATCTCATCTGTGTCTGCAGCCTGCACATCTCTGCTCAGCACCACCGAGTCACATGACCACATGGCAGCAAAACACAGCAGAGTGAGAGAAGAAGGGGTGAAGCAAAGTGTGCTTGCATGAGAGCAGCTGATTGATCCTGCATAGCAGGGCTTACTTGAAGCTTGTGATTAAATCTCTGACAAACACATTAATGATGAGTTACACAATCTTTCTGTGGGATTTCATAGGTGCACCCTAATCCTTTAAAGTTCTTACTTGCTGATATAAAAGTTGCACATTCAGGGTTTAAAACATTTAGGAGAGTTGATTTGAAGGGAAAATCTTTCATTTCTGAAAATGTGCTTGTTTAGCATGTGATTCACTGAGAGACCAACCTACAATCTAACCCTCACCATCGTGCTGCCTGTTAATAATATTCCATTACTTTTAATAAATGTTTAATTTTGTGTAAGTGTGTATAATGACTAATTCAAGGGAACTGAAGAAAAAACATTTACATTTTACACCCTTTATATTTTAGTCGACTAAATCGACTGTAGATTTAGTCGACTATATTCTTACCATAATTTCCTCGACTAAAACTATTCAGATTACTAAATTATGACTAAAACTAAATTGAAATTTGCTGTCAAAATTAACACTGCTCCTGAGAGAGACCCATTCTTTCACTAATGTTTGTAGAAGCAGTATGCATGCCTTGATGTTTGGGTTATACACCTGTGGCCATGGAAGTGACTCGAACACCTGAATTCAATGATCTGGATGGTGATTGAATACTTTTGGCAGTAAAGTGTATGTGCTCAGGCCTCAAATATGAATATGCTGCAGAAGAAGAGACAGCGCTTTGTCATTGTGGACTATATCACTATATGTGAACTGACTGAAGCTGGTTTTAAAATCTGGTTTGTAATATTCAGCTCCAGTTTCGTGAGCTCTCAGTAGACGGTCATTGGTGAAATGCATCTTTTGGTCTTTATGTCTCCTCTCACCTTTCTCTGACCTCTCCTTCCGCAGCTGCTCCATCAGGCAGCGGTCCAGATGAACTTCTGTCATCGTCCTCCATCTTTGATCACGTTGACCGTCTGTCTCGCGGATCATCTGACGGCACCCGTCGTCAGGCCAACAAGGTGCAGCTCATCGCCATGCAACCACGTCCAAGCCCGCCACAGCCACATGCCCAATCACAGCCAAGCCCCTCCCTCACTGAAAAGGTCAATACAGAGGTGAGACAATCACAAAAGAAACACATTCAGTCACTGTTTATCGTGAAATTGTTTAAAATGCAATGTCTCTATTTTCCTGCAGGTGGCGCTAAGGCACAAGTCAGAAATTGAGCATCACAGGAACAAACTGCGACAGCGTGCTAAGAGGCGGGGCCAGTGTGAGTTTCCCTCCATGGATGACATCATGGATGCATTTGGAGATGGTCCTGTTCAGAGCGAGACGGCGCAGCGACTCTACAGCTCTGCCCACGACCACATGGACTGCATCCTGCAGGCCGACGCTGCCTCACCCCCAACCCCCACCGACTCCAGGAAAAGGTCAGATGTCACCTGAGGTGAAAAATAAAAAGCAGCAGTTTAGTCTCACTTTACTGATCTTCCATGAACAGCTTCTGATTTTGAAGATAAACCACATGGACATCATCCCTAAGCATAGCTGCGGTGAGGAAGGTGTCAAATTCAGTTTACCAGTTTCCTGCGTGAGCACCTCCCCTTTGGAGGTATTCCAGACACCCCCTAGTTGGGAGGAAACCCTGGGGTAGACCACGAACTCTGGAGAAATCATTTTAAAGAAGTACCAAACACATTAGAGTTTTGAAATCCCTGTTGGTAACAAAGCTAAGCTCCTCATTATTAAGTCTGGTTCCCACACTGACAGTAAATATTTATGTTTTCCACCAGAGGGAGGCGCTCTCCTCGGAGTCGGTGGGCTCAGCCAGGACCTGGAAGTCTTCCTGACACAGACAGAGACCGGCTGCTCACTGATCAGAGCGCCACATACAGGAAATACCCTGGACTCAACAACGTGGCCTACATGGTGAGGCAAACAAAATTTAACCATCAAATAAGCAAGGTAGGTCTAACCTGGATACGTGGCCTGTTATAAGCATTCATAGAAATATAGAATATTTAAGTGTTCTGGAGGTAGACGGATGATCTGAACTAGTATTGATGGTCAGCATAAAGTGGACATACAGAGCTGAGCTTTAACATGACTGTTGCTGAAATCTGAGTAACACAGGAAGTCATATTGATCCCTGTGGAATATGTTTGTATGATAACAGAGTGCTAACTTGATGTTCTGCCTCATTTCTCACAGTCGGACCCTGACCTGCCCCCGGACCACGGCAGTCCCTCACCCACGGACGAGGTGTTTGACCCAGCCCCGGCCCCGCCCCCCTACATGCCCCCCCAGCCCTCCATTGAAGAGGCCCGGCAGCAGATGCACTCCCTCCTGGATGATGCCTTCGCCCTGGTGTCGCCATCCTCACAGGGCAGTGCTGGGGTAAGCGGAGTAAGCCCCGCCCTGCCCAGCCCCTCCCCTCAGAGCCGGCCCCCGGGCCGGCAGTCGGGCTCTTACCCAGCAGTCCCCTCCCACAGCCCCTTCTCTGCAGTGAGTGTGTCAACCTGCAGATGAAGCAAGATACCTCTGCCAAGAATCCATGTTCTGGTTTCATTTTCTTGTCTTTCTCTTCTTCCCATAGAGATATGCAGAGCTGGGGATGTCCCCCACCTCAGTCCAGGGCCTGCTGCAGAGGTCAGTATCAGTACACCCAAACCCAGGTCCAGGTCTGTGTGCTGGGCCTGAACCAGAGCTCATTCTCCATGTGGTTGTCCAGACAGGGCCTGAGCTCAGGAGGGTATGTGTCTACTGGAGAGCAGCTGCAGGAGTCAGTTTACTCCAGCAGGGGGCAGTATGAGGACCCACCCTCCTCCTCTAGACCTCGACCTGTAGGAGGGAGCACAGGTACAGTCACTGCGACCGACCAATAACATGTCACCTTTTTTGTTTGTTTACATTACCCCACAGCAGGTCTTCATAACCTCCTGATGTGCAGTATGTGTGGGTGTTATGGAAAAAATTACTGTGATAGAAGTCATTGCAGCTATGGACATGAAGCAGTGATTCCCAAAGTGTGACCCACAGCAGGACAATGGAGTCAATACAACTGTATTCAATTCAATTTATTTTAATACTGCTTTTAAATATTTACATTTTAAAAGAAGCATTATCTTCATTTTCTGACCTGCTTTTCATCCTGAGCTCACGTTGTAGCTTGTCAACAGTGGGAAGCACTGAAATGGAGCCATGGTGATCAGGTGCAAATGTAAAGCTGTTAATGAGGAATCAGGCTCACAGAAATACTTTGTGTCTGGACTGTGTGACACTCACAGTTGTGATTAAAGGTTTGGGTGGGCTGCAAATAGCCACCCATAGTATCAAACTGTGTTCCTCTCACTAGTTGGCACTGGTTTGTTAAACTCATTAGTTGTGTTATCAGTGTACAGCACAACCTGCCCTGCCTGGGGCTGCAGCTCCTGACAGAACTAAGGTCTGTCATGGATACTGTAAATGAAGGTGAGAGCTGGTTGGCCCACTTTCATCAACAGGACCAAAATTCCCAAACAGTGCAACAGTAATGTGTAATACTGTCCTGGCTTTGTTCTGTTCTCCGTGTCTTTCACTGAGCTCAGCTGAAAGGTCCAACAGGAGATACTGCCCTCTGGTGGTGCAGTGCAGAAGGAGGTTAGGGAGTAGTTGATCTGGAACAAGGTATTTTTTTCTCATGGGAGATCAATGTTTTTATGCAGAGTCTCTGACAATAATTGAAAAAGCCAACATAATATTAATACTGCCCAAACCAAATATGACTGTGTCTATATCAGCAGCTCGTTGTGATGATTTACACAAAGATTGAATTTAAATCCACAAACACTCTTTCCTCCACGTGGGGGATTATGTTGTATTTGATGACTGATTTCATTGACCTCCAGGTGCACAGCTCCACCACCTGACTCAAGTGGGTCTGTCCAGTCAGATTGGTGCGTACCCTGGGGTGGGTCGCAGCATGTCGGGGCCCACCGGCTCCAGCTGGAACCAGCAGCACTCAGACCAGGACCTATCCAGGCCAGGAGCCAGCAGAGAGAGCGTAAGTCTTGAAATCGCATAAAACGGGACCATAGAAATTAGTTCTGTAGTGAAGAAATGCAGTTGAAATGTCCAGAGCAATCACTCTCTCTCCTTTATTTTCACAGGTGCTGTCGTTTCCCGAGTTCTCCTCTTCCTCTGTTTTTCAGATGCCCAGTTCCTCATTGCGGGACCCATCAGCTCCACCTCTCCTGCTGACCTCACCAACCCCCGAGTATCCACCTGAGGACGCATCACCATCCGCCCACACCTCTGCCTCTCTTATAAAGGCTATCAGGGAGGAGCTGCGACGTCTAGCCCAGAAACAGGCAGTGACCAGCTACCCTTAACTGTTTGGACCTCTTTGGATCAGGACTTATTTGGTTTTGAATGTTTTAAACCACATGGAGCCTGAAAGGTCTGAGGGAAACACTGAAACTAACTGGTCTCTCTTGAGCTAATGTACGTCTGTGCCGCTAAACCCAAAAAAGTCTGGACCACAATCCATGCCTGGAAACAAGAACGTGTCTCCTGAAGACCTCCGGTACTTTACAGGGTCCTGAATTGTCTATCTGTCACCCCTCAGCTCTTTGTTTCATTAGACATGAGTTTTACTCATATTTCCACTGAAGTGCTTCCTGGAGAGCATCATTCAATGATCATCCTTCCTGAACTTATTGATTGAGTCATTACTTTTTAAACATCTGGAGCAGCAATTCATTTCTGAACTTCTGGAGTAGATGGCTTCCCTTCAGCTTTCAGTGCGTTATCCTGCCTAGAGGTCTTGAAGGTCCTGATTGGCTTCTTAGTCTTCTGGAGTTCAGTCATTGGAGGAGGCATTCTGGCCTTCTTGAGTTCTTGAGAGGATTGGTCCAGCATAATTTCAGGGGACAGTTGCACCAGCTAGGTTTACTAAACCTAGTTCTAACTGCTAAGTCAATCTTTAAGTTCAGTCTTTCGAGTGAACTTTATGTTGGTTGT
Source organism: Australoheros facetus (assembly GCA_030220045.1). NCBI lineage: Eukaryota > Metazoa > Chordata > Actinopteri > Cichliformes > Cichlidae > Australoheros > Australoheros facetus. The sequence continues at coordinate 10,226 of JASGAU010341509.1, forward strand.
ACCAACCAACCTTAAACCTAGTCTTAACTATACCCAATATTAGTAATGTTTGTCTACTTGAATGCACACAGGAAAATGGCTGCAAGACAAGCAAGCAACCATACTCATTGTAAACTTGATATATTGCTTGTAGTGTTATAAGGTGTATAGAAAGCAGCACAGGTTCTGAACCAGGACCCTCTGGACCACTGAGCCACTGTGTTCATGTTTCAGAATCTAGGCTGGACCTTCTATGCAGAGTTTGTATGTTTTTAATGTGCTTGGTAGGTTTTCACCAGGAGCTCTGGTTTTTCTTGCTGTTGAAAATCATGCTAGCCTGGGTAGCCTATCTTGGATCTGGACACTCACAGAAGAGAGTATTGTTCTCAAGAATTTCACTTTCTGGTTTGAAGAACGGGCCAAGATTAGAAAGAAGACTGATGCCTGGATGGTGCAACTAGCATTATTATTAGGTCTGACTTAGAACCCCAAGTTATGGCTAACTTAGGTTGATGCATAACATAAGTTAGTGCAACCAGCTCTTGGAGAAATACCTCATCACCTGGCTTTCAGGAGTTCAGTCCTTCCTTGAGTTCTAGAGTGAATGAACCTCCTTAATGTTCTACAGGGGGTCTATCCTTTTGAACTTCTGCAAAGCACCATCCTTCCTGGCCTTCTCGTAGTTCATTACTTTGGAGTAGATGGTTATTCTTAACCTTCTGAGTGGATAATTGCTCTGGACCATTTCCTCCTGAAGTTCTGAAATGGATTGGTCCTCTGGACCTTCTGTGGTGCTAACCATCAGCCTCATACCATCTCGTCATTAACCACTAATTGCCTTCCACACTCCCATCAGCCACGGTGATCAGGTCTCTGTTCATAAATCATATCAATGAGGTCGTTGCACTGTCGACAGCTGGAGGTGCCACACAGTTCCTGCAGCATGGGGTCGTAAAACAGAAAAATAATATATATAAATATCTATAAGAATTAATAAAATATATGTAAAGAGATAGAATCCCAATGAGCACAATATCAATGTAAGAGTTAGTACTGGAGTATTGAGATGTTACTTATTTTTTATTGCTTATATATGAAAGTATACTTTAAATCCTTTATTTTGATCAAAAAAGACCAAACTACTGTTCTATGGTTGTAATCCTCTTGTGTTTGAGCTCGCTGTAGATTCTGAGCCAGCGTTTGTTTCTCTGTGGAGACGTTGCTTAGCATAGCCGCTTGCTCGCGTGTTCATGTATTGGTGGCAATGAAAAAACTCAGCTATTGCATTGTTTTGGTATCAAGCTTTTCGTCGCTGATTTGTTGCATCCATCAGTCTGTGAGCAGAATGCTGTAGACAGGTTGGTAAAAAGGTATTTCTGCAGAGAGGGGAACTGGTCATTCATCACAACCAGGAGAGGAAAGCTGATTCCTAAAGCTCACTGAAAGATGTCAGTGTACCTGTGATACAAGACCCCACATCATACAGCTAGAGATCTCTCATCAGTGTTGTCTAATGATGCTGATAGAGGGGAATGCATACATACATAAGTTATTAAGGGTTTATGTTTTCAGGGCTCAGGTTCTCAAAACAGAACACAACAAGAAGTCCTCACTTTAGCTGTGTTCTCAGTGCTGGGAATACACCATGTGGTACAGGTGAGGGATTTGCCTAGGTACATCATCCAGGAGGTGCCACACATGATGATTCACTAGCTGTAAATTTCCCATACTGTTAGCATATTTATTCTCATATGAGTTCAGCTGTAAATTACAGGCTTCATTCTGGGGAGTTACAGGTAAAGCAGCGATTAATGTCTGATCCAGCTGCATCAGACATTAAAGGCACTTTCATCTGCAGGTCTGTCTAAAAGCAGCCAGGGCTGTAGTGCATGTGCATCAATGACTCTTCCTAACAGACTGATTAACAGGAAAAATGATGCTTTACCTCTTTTTTTCTGTTTCCTTCAGTTTGTGACTGAATTACCAGATTGTTGCGGTCAGGATTTAGAAAAAATCCTTGTGGCTAAACCCAATTATCCACACCTTCACACCTTCAACTGAAGCGGAACTTGAGACAAAAATACATCAACGGGTTCTCCATCAGAGAGGTTGGCGGTTGAACAAAGGTTCTCCATTTCATCAGAGGAGGATAGTAATGTTTGCCATTATTGGTGGTGTGGTGGTTAGCACTGCTGCCTCAGAGCAAGAAAGCCCTGGGTTCTCATCTATCCTGTCTGTGTGGAGTTTGCATGTTCTCCCCCATGTCTATGTGGGTTCTCTCCGGGTACTCCGACTTCCTACTACAGTCTAAAAGTGTGCAGTTAGTAGGGTTAGGTTACCTGGTGTGGTGGGTTACCCATAGGTGTGAATGGTTGTCTCTCGGTGTTAGCCCTGTGACAGGCTGGCGACCTGTCTAGGTGTATTCTGCCTCTCACCCCATGGCAACTGGGATAGGCTCCAGCCCCCTCATGACCTTGAATTAGATGAGAGGAGCCTTTCTGTTCTTCTATATTTATGTGAGGTCCACTGAGTGCAGTCTTCCACTAGCAGGACCGTCTGGAAGTTTGGAGACTTGATTGTAGATTTTGCCAAACTTGTGGACTTTTTGAAAATTGTCTCCTTCAAGTCGTTGAGTCCAATAAGTGTGGGAAAGTGAGAACATTGTATTTCAGCTGTTAGTTTCATGTACTGGTTGCACAGCTGAGCATCTGGTTCCTCTCTCTGCTGGTTGGCTGTCTTCTCTGTGTTGTGTTGATATCTAGTTCCAGAAGGTGTGAGAGGTTTTGTTTGCGTCTGCTCTCTGCTCTTCTTCAGCATGTTCAACTAAGTTTGAGGCTTTAGCTATTTGTGATGTTGCAGTTAATGTTTAGCATGCTGCCAAAAAATGTTATAAAAGTGAAGAGTTGTTCCACATCCAGTTATGAGTGATCAAAGATCGATTCATGTCACAGCGCCATGAAGCCACCATTCATCCAAGCACAGTTGGAAAAAATGCACCGTGAGAACCATCATGTTTTAAAATTTTTTTAAAGATATTTTTGAATCTAAATGAAGATGGTTATGAATGGAGTGGATATGATGTTGAAGATGTAGAAACCTATTATATATGGAAAAAATTTTATTGTTCTGCTGAACAGACTCAAAGACAACACATGTCATGGACCAGAAACCAACCACAGAACTCTACTGGATAGAGATGATCTGATTGGACCTTGCACCTGTCAGTCAAGCTGTAGGACTCGGAAACGCCTACAGGATCAAATGGTGCTAATTCAATGACTTCAGGTGTCTGAAACAATCAGATCGCCCACAGAACACAAAAAAAATCTATCCTGCGGGTGTCCAGATAGCAAAGAGAAGTCTGACTTCTCATCAAAGTCTTCATAAACTTCTCCTGAATGTTTCTGTTTTCCAGAGACTCTGTTTTCTAGGTCTGTAATCCTCTCCAGACTCCAGCAGATGCATAGTGGACGATTTCTCATGACAAAACTACTGATCCGCATTCTGAGACCATGGATCGTGGTGGTGCCCCTCCATGCAGGCTGGTTGCTGTCATGGAGTCCAGAGTCCCATCCGGCCATCAGGCTCTAACTCCACCTTCCAGGACTGCAGCTTGGTGACAATGCTTCTTGTTCTGCTCTGCACTAACACCAGAATCTGCATCAGGTGGAGAACTGGTTCATGACCCATCACTTCAGGCTGACCAAGGTTGCAGGGCAGGGTTATTTATAGATCAGTGAAACTAAGCCAAACACTAAAGACTTCGGGTCCCTGAAATAAACACAAAAGGAGCTAAAATGATTCCGAGCCTCACAGAATCAAACTGGATGAAATAATGTCCTCAGTTTTGGTCTCTGTCAGTGTGGCTCACCACGTCAGGAGGCTTTGGTGATGGGGACATCTGAAGGGTTAGGGTGACATTTGTGCTGTGATGCTTCTTCCTGACAAACAATCCTCCATGAGTAATAAAAACTCAAACTAATGAAAACTAAACAAAAACATGCAAACAGGACTGAAAATAAAAAATACAAGCACAACAAGCCCCGCCCCCGGCAGACATTTTAGCTGAACGTGTCCGTCTCCCAACACTGAATCACAGAGATAACTCACAGGTCCTGTTGTCCATGCCCAGAATTTCCCTCTGACCTTCACCTAGAGGTCAAGGTCACCAAGATTCCGACTCGTTCAAGATTTTTAGCAGCTGCAACTTTGGTGTGAATTTGGTGTGAATCCTACCTCATCGTTCTTGAATTATCGCATTTTTCATGAAAACCTGACCTCTGACCTTGAACCAATTATGGCAAAAATGTAATCAGGTGATCTCGGGGTCCCCGGCCATCTTTCATGCAAATTTGGTATGAATGGGAGCAGCAGCTTTGCTGTGATATTATTAACAGACAAAAGCAGTAATTAAAGTGCAAAAACTGCTGCAGAGCAGGACTATCAGCTGCAGGTGGAGGTGAAGGAAACCACGAACGTGACCAAAGCAGCGTGCAGGAAGGGAAACTGGGGGACATGATTAGCGGACAGTAGCTTTGATGGTGAGATATTATAACTGGTCTGAGGTCAGAGTGACAGCTCACAGGTGTGAAAAACAGGCCTTCAAATGGTCATCAGATCAAAGCTTTTTAAGCTGACTTTATTCAAACATGCTGCTGGGTCAGTGACAAAATGAGCCGCTCTTTTAAAAAGTTTCAGCATTTTTGTTGTTCTTCAACATTAAAACCTTTTTATTTTTGAAGGATATTTCTGTTCGCCTTTCCCCTGCAGACAGAAATCAGTGAATGCGTCCAGCAGCAGGTGAAGCGACTTTCAGGTATTAACCTTTGACCTACAGAGAACTCTTCTGTCCATGCTTCAGTCAGTAGTTTTGTCATGAATTAACTCCCATACGGCTGCTGCTCTGAGTCGAACCGCATTCCTGTTGTTCCCCTTCGGGCTCCGTTTCAACACGCCGCATCGCCGAGTTCCACGTCAGGTGAGACCAGGTCCCGGGTGTGATCCAGGGAACTCGGTGATGCTGCTTCATGGAAACGGAGCCCAAGGGAGTTCTTTTAATGTCGAGTTAGTGAGCTGGGAACACTGCCAGCAGCATCACCTGTCCAACAGCTACCAGGTGAGCGTGCCGCTGACCTGCACAGGTCACGTGACAGGACCTGTTCTACCCCACCTCCGTGTGAGCTGCATCCTGTGGTGTTTCAAGTCTGACAGACTGTGTTAAAAACATTAAAGAGATGTGTTCAGATTCAGACAGGCTGCTGAGTTTTTCTTTATTGATCACTGACTGACTTTTCCTTTGACACAAACTTAAGAGAGTCTGCTGCTGATCCTTCACAGTGCTGAGCAGAAACGCTCTAATCTAAACAAACAGCTGGATTTCTAAAAACAGCTGAAAATTGAAGCACGAATATTGTGAGAATAAAGTCATGAGTCCACATTATGCTAATTAAGACTTGACGTCTCTGGTTAATCTGTGAGTGTTTCTGCAGGGATCATCCCACATCACCGATTCATGTCAACCAGCAAAGGCTAAGAGCTAGCCTGCTCATCAGTCTGCATCCACAGACCTGATCAGACAGCAGGTCTGTTAGTCCAATGAAGCCACAGCAGCCATATTATTAATCAGGTGATTGCATAAAAGGCTCCAACAGCACAAACATGGTCCAGAGGTCCAGTTCAGGGGCTCCAGTTAGCTGAGGGGAAGCCCAACAGGCAACTAGTAGCTCCAGCCACCTGTGTGACCATCCACCTGTTGGTCAGAGAGGCCACGCCCCTATGAATTCAAACTTTATATAAACAGGTGAGTTATAGAAACATCCTCCCTGTACAGCTGTTATGAAGGAGGAAATCAGCTCCATAGACTAAAGCAGTTTCTGTATCAGGCTGTAAACATGTTTATTTCTGCTGCAAAGTTTTAACATGGGAGTCTGTGGGGACTGACTCACTGTGGCGCCTCTGCTGGACTGCAGAGGAACTGCAGGTTGTAATTGCTCTCAGTGCCAGCAGGGGGAGTTTCAGGACTAATGTTTAAATCTTTCTGCTCAAAACTGAATTGAGTGAAAATCTCTCAGAGAAATGAGTGATTGACTTCCTGTCTCTCACTCAGTCGACGATGGGCGGAACAGAACCCC
>JASGAU010341510.1:0-17044 GCA_030220045.1 Australoheros facetus
GCTCTCCGTTGATGTAGAGGGGGGCTGGGTCAGTCCTGTGCTTCCTGAAGTCGATGATGATCTCTTTGGTTTTCATGGTGTTCAGTGCAGGTTGTTCTCTGAACACCAGGCTGTCAGCTTCAGGACCTCCTCTCTGTAAGCTGCCTCGTCTCCCTTTGAGATGAGTCCGACCACTGTGGTGTCGTCAGCAAAATTGACGATGAGGTTGTTATTGTGGGCCGGACTGCAGTCGTGGGTGTAGAGGCAGTACAGGAGGGGGCTCAGCACACAGGCCTGTGGGGAGCCAGTGCTCAGTGTGCAGGTGGAGGAGAGATGGGGGCCAAGTCTCACAGTCTCAACTCCTTTATCCATGAAGGGGAAACATGTGTAGTGTAAATAGAATTGGTCCTAGCACAGAACCCTGTGGAACTCCATAATTAACCTTAGTGTGTGAAGAAGACTCCCCATGTACATGAACAAATTGGAGTCTGTTAGATAAATATGAATCAAACCAGCAGCAGCGCAGTACCTTTAATACCAATGGCATGCTCTAATCCCTGTAATAAACTGTTATGGTCAACAGTAGGTCCAACAGGACAAGCACAAAGATGAGTCCACTGTCAAAGGCCATAAGATCATTTGTAACTTTCACTAATGCTTATTATTCCAGCGGGGTATCTGATGACCGGCAGGGTGTAGGTATTTATTGCCCAAATCTTGTTCTTCAGGACTTGTCTTACTCTCTGCAGGTATTTGGTGGTTGCAGCTTTTCTAGTGGCATCTTCAGGGTTCCCATTTGCCTGTGGGAATCCACGGTACTTGTAGCTGCCCTCAATGTCTGCAATGTTGCCTTATGGTAGTGCAATCCCCTTAGTCCTGACTACCTTGCCTCTCTTTGGTACCATCCAACTACACTTCTCCGGTCTGAATGACATTCTGATGTTGTTGCTGTAGATCCTAGTGGTGTGGATCAGTGAATCAATGTGTCGTTCACTCCTGGCATACAGCTTGATGTCATCCATGTAGAGGAGGTGGATGATGTTTGCTCCATTCTGTAGTCGGTATCCGCAGCCAGTCTTGTTGATGATCTTGCTGAACAGCAGTGGGGACCGAGCATCTCCTTGGTAAATCACACACTTGGTGACTTGTAGAACTGGCCTGAACTTGGCCTCTACTGTTGTTTTCTAAATCCCCTTTGAATTCCTGATGAAGGCTCTTAGGGTCCTGTTGAACTTTTACAGTTCTAGGCATTCCAGTATCCGTGTGTGAGGCACTGAGTCATGGGCTTTCTTGTAGTCAGTTGAGGTGGTGCACAGGTTGGTCAGTCAGGTCTTACAGTTTTAAGTGACTGTATAAGCATTTTCACAACTCCATCTTCCTCTGCTGCTCCTCAGGAGTTAGCCAGCCCCTTCCTAGCTGCATCACTGGAAGAGTGCAATGCAGCGGCAGCAGAACTGGAAACGGAGGGCAAAGGCGAAGGGACAAGGGTGACATGGAGCTGTGGCTGACTCATTCTCTCATTCTGTTGTCTACCCAGGTTGCTAAGGTTAACCAGTGCCTTGAATGAAGAGGGCTCATCTTTGATGTGATTATTGAGTGAGTGTAAAAACACACTTGCATTTCTTTGGATTCCCACGCTGCTACCGCAGCCAGATTTTGGAATCCAATAGCATATTCCACTACACTTCTAACTACTGTAAATTAAGTAAACAATTAGCTGTGTCTTCTCCCCTTAGTGGGTGGTCAAAAGTACATTTAAACTAATCTAGGAAATCATTAAAGAGGTATGTGAACACTGAGTTAGTAAGAAAAAAGTCTTTGGCCCAGGTTAACACTTATATATAGATTGCCAACTGGAGCAGGAACCCCCCGCACTGCCCAAACTCCCCAGTGAACGGCTCAGGGGGAAGAGAACGTTGTGCCTCAGAAGACTGGCTGAGCAACCACGTGCCACGGTCGCCACCCTGGGCTGAGACGGAGACCGCCGGTGGGGTCGAGCTAGGGGGACCTATGGGAGCAGATGGGAGTTTGTCATGGATAGCCTGAATCTTGTCCACTGGAAGGTGCACTGAAAAGAGGAGCAAAGAAAACACGCTGAAAACACGTGTCACTAGAAATAATTACTTGGAGGGCCTGATTACTGTACTGACAAGCAGACAATCTGGTGAAGATTAGATTCACTTAGTTACAAACCAAGTAACACATTCACATCATAACCCTCTCCCCAATTTATTTTCACTTTCCCTCTTGACCCCACCATTGAATCATAAAGGCAGACACCATATTAGTTGGTTCAGGATTTATTTATTACCGTCACAAAAAAATCCTTTATTTATTCTGTTTAAAGCTTCAGGCACCAAAGCCACTTTGTGATTATAATCACTCTGCCTGTTTTACATTGCCTGTCCACTTGATGGCGCAGTAGAGCAAATGAAGCACCATGAAGCTTTGACCCATGGATTCACTGATTGAATGGAAAGCTTCAATACTTATGAAGAAGAAAGTAACATAAGCAAACCAGTGCCCACATGATACATACCTGATTAACCTGGGTGACTTTGGCAAGGATTCCTCTTTCAAACCAAACGTTAGAGGGGATACAGTCCTACCTGTCACAGGGTAACGTGTCCTCTTGAGAACTAAATGTAGTTATGGCCAACAACACACTAGAATCGCACCTTCTACTTTATGACATATAGCTGGCAAAAATAGATGTGTTTTTTTTAGCTGTGAATGTGAGGCCAATGCTACTGTGGACCAGTCCGTTGGGTTGCTTTGAATTTTAGCTAGATTAAATAGGATACATATTTTTGGTAATTTTTCTAAGCATTCACATTGCCATTATTTTCATTCTATAAAACCATTTATTACTGCAAAGTAATGTCAATTATCAGTATTACCTGCCACCATCTTGGAGGTCCAGACTGTCAAAGCTGCCAGAGATGTAGACTCACAATATACATGTATATTAAAATCACCAACAATTAAGAAATGGCCATATTTCACTGCAGTTCTAGCAACAAAATGCATCAAATCCTGAACAAAGTCTTTATTAAATCTTGGAGGATGATACACAACAGCACACAGCACAGTCACAGAAAATCTGCAGCTTAAAGATGGCACTGCTATCAAACAGTACCTCACAGCAGTGGAAGGAGGATTTAAAATTTCACGCTAGCCCCCACTTTTACTAGTGGCCCTTGGAGAGCTGAAAAAGTCACAAAGGGGAGGAAGAAGTTCAGAAAACAACACAGTCTCACCATCATGAGTCCAGGCTTTCATTAGACAAGCCATTTGTTTGCTGGTGATCTAGCATTGATCCACAGCAAGCGTAGAACATGGTGAGCAAAGATTAGACACATCAATGCCACCTCTGTGGCCTCGACCCCTTAGGGAAGAAGAAGATGGCATCAGTGGGCTGGGACCTGATAATTCCAGGAAGCTCAGAACATCAGGATGGAGCCACTGCCACCTCATCCCGGGTAAGTGGCGAGAAACAGCCTTCATCCTGACCTTCATACCTCATCGTTTCCGTCATTGTGTGAAACACTTCTTATGGGGAACAGCAGAGGATAGCACACTACAGCACAGGGGGACAAGATGCTGTCCAGCCTCCAAACTTGTACATCGATACTGAAACTTAAAAATCTGATTGGTAACCATAAAGGAGCAAAGCATTGACCATAAGAATGGATACAACAATAACTAACAACAAACTGAACAAGCTAGGCAAACAACTCACCGTAGACATGGTGCAACCTTGGATCAGTCTGGAGCTGGTCCATTTAGTGCCAATAAATCAACATATTTAAATGAACCAGTACTGCAAAGAAGAGGAGTCAAATATCCAGCCAGAACTGCCAGAAGCTTGTAGATGACTGCAAAAAATGTCTGGTTGAGGTGCAAGTTACTAAGGGACATTTAACCAAATATTAGTGGGGGTGTATGCATAAATTTGAGCCTCTGTGTATACTGTTTACCCCGTGTAGAGCAAAGAAAATCCTAAATAAATTCAAACTCCTTCTTTCAGTGGCTCCCTGCAGCGGATTATCTGCCTCCATCTCACCTTATTCCTAGTATCCTCGTCTGTTACACCAGCCCTCTTCATATCCTCCTTCACTACATCACGAATCTTCCTAATACATTTTAATAAACTTAAAAAAAAATCCACGATGTAGTTTTTCAAGAAATTCTTTGCTGCAATAAGTAATTTTGATACATTATGTCCAATTTACCAATAATACACACTTTTATGTGTAGTGATGTATTTCTACTTTTACTAGAAGAACGCCTCTAAAAAAGGACGAGTGCAGTATGGTGCACGGGGCTGTGACCGTCACACTGTAACAGGGGAGACTGCGTTTGTTTTCTGTGCTTGGGGGAGTCACCGTCTTTAAGTCAGCATGAGCGCAACAGCGTGACACCTCCGTCTACCAGCTATGCTGACTGCCGCTTTAAAAGGTGTGGTAATAACGTGACAGAGTACGGAGCAGTTATCTGGCGTCCTGTATAGTGTGGAGTGGTGGCATTCATGTAAACTTTGCGTTATTCCCCCCCAAATAAAAGAAAGGGCAAGAAAGGTGAGTGCGCTTTTGATTTCGTGCGCAGCCGTTTACGAACGTTTATCAGAGAGTTGACTTTGTGTCTGTGTGTTTGATTATTAGTTTCCCGCTTTGAAAATGGCCACAGATGAGCTCTCGTCCAAACTCAGCCGTCGGCTGCAGATAGAAGAAGGAGACCAGGAGCCTGTTGCCGTGGATGTCCCCGGACATCACAACGGGTCGGAAGAGAAACCGAGCGCGGCCAACGCGGATTCGGAGCTGGGCGCTAAACTGTTTCGGCGAGGAGAGCTGAACGAGGGGATCGGCGAGCACTCCCAGCCCAGCATGAAGATCTTCAACCCGTACACCGAGTTTAAAGAGTTCTCCCGAAAGCAGATCAAAGATATGGAAACTTTGTTCAAAACGTAAGTGTGTGGTAATATACTCTTGGCAGACAGCGCTTCCCCATTTTAATGTCATGTTAGTACTTTTTCAAGGAAGTAACAGTGAGATTGCGCATATAAGGAAGTTGTCAGTTTGCTGGTGTAGGTCACGTCCCAATTCAACAGAAATGTCTTATCAAACTAATAAAAATGAAACGGCAAAAAACAAACTGCTAGATAAGGAACAACGCTCGAAATCTGAGGTTCAGTGAAACGATCAAACAGTGACGGAGCTTTGGGAATTAATTTAATGACTGAAATTGTATGGGATACAGGCTGAGTAAGTGAACTCATATACTCATTAGTAAAGAAAAATGTATTGCGTCTGTAGGATGTGCTAAATTTAATGTACCCAAGGACTTCTGGAGCTTGAGTGGTTTCAGGGTGGGTGTAATATGCAAGTCACTGATGAGGAAATTGTGTTCTCAGTCTTGTCCACATTTCAAAATGAATTGCAGTGTGTTGTATTTTAAAAACATTACTGATAGTTTCACATAAACGTTTTGCCTTCAACATAAAGGAAGACTGTGGGCATTAGTCCTGCCTCTGATTATTGTATCAGGGCTATGTTTACTCTGCACGGTTTAGTGCACAATTCTGATTCGCTGCTCATAACACTTCTCTTTGGCTGTCTGCATTATCCTCTGTAGGTGACTTCCATGTGAACAGTCATGCCTACACTGACACATTTGCAAAAGGGCAAAAAAGGTCACATGATCACTGTAAAGAACAAACATGGAGGTCAGTGTTTCCTTTGGAAGCTGATGTGTAGTAGTTGGAAATGGTCTAGACCGATTCAGTATGTGTCTTATTGATTAGTAGTTATTTATTATTAATGATGTTACTGTTACTGAGTACTATGAAGCTGCATAAGCCCATAGGAAAGACTATAAATGGCTAAGCAACAAACACAACTTCAGATTACATCATTGGTGAATCTTATTAATAACCTGTTGAAGGCAAGTCTGACTGTTACGAGGTGTGTTAGGAGGCCTTTCGTCATTTTTATGTGTCTTGGCGATTAAGAGATTAGCCTGAAAAACGGAAGTTAATGAAACTGATAAGAATTCCTGCCTATGGAAGACAGCAGAAGCCCATCCTATCCCAGATGTGCTGGCCTGTGCCCTCTTACCTGCCCTGCAGGTGTTGCTGTAAAGGCATTTTATTTCACTCAGTTGTGCTTCCTGTATGATATATATTTTGTTCTCCTGTCACATTAGTGGAGTAGCAGCTTCCTCTGCCCCTGTGGACAAATCTCCTCTGATCTGTTAATTCTTGATGAATTTGATTGCATTCCCCAGTGAAATACAGTGTTGAAATGTCTGTCTTCTCCTAGATATAATGATATTAAATGGCATCTGTCTTGTGGCGTTGCAGATGCCAGAAAACACATTTGAAAAACTGAGCACCAGTATCTCTTTCCATAAATCATCAGTGTTATTGAAAACCACATTAAAATATAAAGAAATCCTGTTGTGAAAAGTTTGATGTGGAAACTCATTTCTCTTCTACCAAACTGCACCCACTAATCACCAAACCCTGGACAACAAAGGTTTCATCTAGCAGTGATGAGAGGCTCATGCTGCTGACAGCCATAGACCATAGGGATCCGGTCATCATGACATCACTCATTGGTTTAGACTCTGCATTTTGAAACGTCAGTGTTAGCATTTTGGCTGCTGCCATATTGGGTTTTTGGAGGCAGAATAAGTGTGCAAACTCTTCTTTTACCTTATATACTGTATTTACATTATATTTGCACATAAATCACTGCACAGATTTATCTTTTTCCTAATAATGAAACGGGTGGGGCTCAAAACCTTTGCACATCACATGTTGATATTTGTTCAGGGCTGCAGTGTATGTGTGAAAACTGCTTAGGAAAGATGATGGTATCCAATTATTTTTGATAAGTCATTAATGTGTCATTTATGCCATGGCTCATTGCAGTAAATATCAAATGCTCCCCTGGTTATGGAGGAATATCAGCTTGTTGAAGTATTTTGAAAGTGTTGCCTTGTACTTTCTAATGCAGTACGCAAGAATGTATACTGCCTTCTCATTCTTAGTCTTAGACCCGTCTGTGTTCGGTCAAAGCTACTTTAGCGTAAGATCATGTGGTGTATAGAACTTCCCATTATCCATATGGGAATTCAGTTGGGTCCATTTTTATTTATATAGCAGCAATCACAACAAACAGTTTGAAGCTGCTTCTATTTCAGGCTTTCTTGATGTTTTCATAACCTGATTTGATTGGTTAACAGCAGTGCTGGAGAATTTAAATGTTATTTGTTTATATAAGTAGGGTGACCAAAGGAACAGAGCCACAATTCAGCATCGCAATGCATGACATCACCCCATTTAGCGAAAGAGATGAGAGTGTTGAAGCGTAAAGCACTCACTCAGGGGCTGGACAGTAATATTGAATTCAATATTCCTGTTCTGTTTTGCAGCTTTTGTTTCTCAAATTAAAGATTTAAATTTGTAACTTTCAGCTGGAAACATTTATTAGGGCCTGAGCACAATATGTGCAAATGCCCTCCTGTTTGGTTTTTATCTTTTGGACAAATAAATCGCCTTTTATAGGGTCTAAACATGCTCAAAAACTCATGTGTCATGTTTGGTGAAAATGTACATATTTTATTAGTTTCAGGCACTGACCTTCCAAAATGGCTCTGTAGTGCCACCTATAGAGTCCCTTCGCTGTGTTTCACAGATCTGTATGAAATTTGGTACACATATAATGCCAAGACACACAAAAGAAGTCCCCTTGGAGCCATGCCCTACACCCAACATTTAAAATGAATTAGACAATTTTTGGTGCCTTTTTTTTGCAGTTTCCAGCTCTTGTACTTTTTCAAACTCCTCTTTGGGTTTTCATGGGATCAACTTCATATTTCTTCAGTCTAAACTGTATAAAGTTGGGTCAGGAAAGCCTTAAGGAGTTGGTGTTATGTACCCTGGTGGTGAATTTGAATGTTTCACTATGAAGCATGAAATTGCTGTAACACATTGTTCGAGCTGCACCAAGGCTTCAGGCTTGATAAGAGTCCCGCCCTGTACACACACACATAGTCAGTGATTGTGAGAGCGCCACCTAGTGGGTACCAGATATGTCAGGTTTTATACTTTGATGTGAAGTTCCTAGTTTTACAGTGGCAACAGGAAATCAGCAGTAGGTTGATAATCATCATCCTATTAGCATATTTTCATTGTTGGGTGCAGGCATTATATATAGCAGCACTATATGTAATTATTGTGCACTTGCCAACGCCACCTAGTGGGTGTAGGAGCTGTTCAGTAGCTGAATGACACAACACCTAAGTGGCCTTTTAGTATTCTTATTTATTCTTATTATTTATTATTGTTGTTGTTATTACTACTATCTTTTTTCTTTTTTAAGCAATTTTTTTTTAAGGAATTTTGTTTTAAGTAACAGTAGAACAGTTAAACATTTTGCATTTGTCAGCTGGGGGAAGCTCATTCAAAATTTTTGTTAAAGCATCCTTAAAGGTTTGGATTTGTTAAATGTCACATTAAATAATATGAAGATATCACAAAGAACTTTGGTCTCCAGTGAGGGAAAGTTTTTCTTAATTTGGCAGACTGAGGGTTTTTTTTTTTCCTTTCCCCAGGGGAGGGGGGAGGGTTTGTTTTTGCATGTCCACGAGTTTTGACTGACTCTTCGCTATGCCTAACCCAGATTCTTCAAGTTTCTTTCATGTATAGGCCTGTCCAGACCATCTAAGTCTTTTGCTGATATACTCTTTGATATACTACATGTTCAGACCCAGTCAGGCTTACAGTTTGTACATTTATAATTATCTTGTGAGTTAAAATCTTTTTGCTGTCAATTGGATCTTTGAATCTCAGGCAACAGTATCTCCAATGAAAGTTACAGGTAGTCCTCTTTAAGACATGTACTTCTTTCCATTGGCTTGGTGAAAGTCAGCTTACGGTCCAAATGACCCCCCTGTCATTTTTCAATAAAAGTTACATATTGGCACACTATATTGTAGCAATAAAGCTGTGTTGAAAAAACTTCTAGAAGGAACCAAGGACCCACTGCACCAGTGTAGGGTCTGACAGTGGGTCCAAGGATTTCATCCTGATACCTGATGGCATGTCCAGTCTTGCATGTACTGCAAAATGATGCCTTGAGTCACTGTTGTGGGAATGAATCCAAAATGCAAATAAATCAAAAATAATTTGACAGGGTTCATCTCTGTTATCAGTAATGTTGGATTTGCTTACTGCCTTTAAAATTTGTTTGCTTATTTGCATATTGAAGTTCACTGATTTGACTGTTATTTCTGTTGTGTAGTGGTGGATGTACTGATTCATCACTGGTTTCAGTTTGATGCTAAAATGGTCTTCAAATCTAATAAAAATTTTGAAACGCTTCTATCTCAGTGATGGTATGTGCAGTTAGATGTGTTTGCTGCAGACTGAACACCTTTGTGTCAGGTATATTATGTCTCCATTTTGGCTGCAATCCAACAGGTTTAATTGCTAGATCCTGCTGCAGACTTCCTTTCCTGATCCTTTTTTTCTTTTTTTTAAAATCATAATAAGGTATTGAGTGAGATATTTTACAGACTAATGGGACAGGAGTGCAGAACGTTCCTTAGAATCCCATAGTTTTAAAGATTTCTGCAGTAATGAAATAATCTGTAGTGATGTCTGTGTTTCTAATGCTACACAGCAAAAATGAATGAATTTGATAGTTTTTGCAACTGTTAATTTTACTGAAAATATTACAGTGTAACTCAGTGTAATGCAGTTAACTGATTATGTCAGTCAAGAAGGTTATGGTGTTGCTGACTTGAAAGTAAGCAGTGACATCAGGGCTATTCCTCTTTTTTTGGGCTCTGCCCCTCAAACTGTCAAAAATATGATTGAATTTAATTTTAGCAGCAGAGTTGCCCGTGAGAGCGGGATTGTCCTGCAGCACTCACTCAGCAGGCACTCTTGTGTGTGTGATAGCTGCTTTATGTACTTGACACAAGAGCAGATTTCAGGGTCTTCAGTCTGAACGGCCAACAAATGAAAGTGATTTCTTATTTTTCCCTTATTAGGCTATGGCAGTGTCAGAGCTGCAAAATGTCAAAGCTTCTGCTTTTATAGAGGTGGTTATACTTCCTGATGATCAGTTAATCAAGTGCATTTGACTACCAGCACCTGGCTGCTGCGTCCCCTCTTTATGGTGCTGCAGTTTGGCTTAGATTTTGCTGAATGACACTTTGTAATATGTCTTCTGTTGTCATCTGAGGATATATTTACTTAAGTTTCAGAGAATTATGCTCTGATCTGTAAAACCTTAGAAACAACAGATGGGTGTACTTTTTTCACATCACTGTATGAAGCTCGGGCCGGATTGGATACTGTATAGATGAACTACAAGAACTTAAAATTCCATGGCAAATCTGGTGATCTCATATTTGGACTCATCAGACCAAAGGACAGATTTCCACTGGTCTAATGTCCATTCTTTGTGTGCCTTTGCCCGACATTCTCTTCCTCTTGTTGTTCTTCCTTCTTTGCAGCAATTCTACCGTAAAGTCCAGATTCACGCAGTCTTCTCTGAACACTTGATGCTGAGATGTGTGTGCTACTTGAACTCTGTGAAGCATTTAGGTGGGCTCTCATCTGGGGTTCTGTTAACTTGTGGTTTCTGAGGCTGGTAACTCTGAGAGCTCTCAGAGCCAGTTTCATCATAACCTTTGATGGTCCTTGTGACTGCACTTGAGGATACTTTCAAAGTTCTTGAAATGTTTTGGATTGACTGACCTTCACTCTTCACTTAGTTGAGTCGTTCTTGCCATAATATGGATTAGAACATTAATCAAATAGGGCTATTCACTGTGTAGCAACTGTACCTCTTCACAACACAACTGATGGCTCCAAACACATTAAGAGGGCAAGAAATGCAAGAAATGAACTCTTGACAACTCTTGAGGTGTTAACAGTTGTGCCTTGTTAACAGCACAGCTGTGAAAGCCATTTCAGGTCACTGCCTCATAAACTGACTGTGAAAATGCCAACATGTGCAAAGCTGTCATCTAAGCAAGAGGTGTCCACTTTGTTTTACGTTTTAGATTCTTTATTCTTTTGTGTTTACTAAATAATTCCATACACATTTCGTCATCGTTTGGATGACTTTAGTATTATTAATAAATAATGAAAAACCACTGAATTAGGTGTGTCCAAACTTTTGACTGGTACTGTATATGAAAGGGGTTACATGAAGAGAATTTGGGACTTATGGATTCTTCAAAACCCAACATCTAGACTAGACATTGAAACAACTAATAGCTCAGTTTTCCACTATCTGGAAGAAGTAACTGCTATTGCAACTAGAGATTGAGTTACAACACAAATGCTATGGCAAGAGGGAAACAGGACATCAGGTCGGGGGGGAATGTTGTCATCCCCACACCCTGAGATGAGGCGCCAAGCCCAAGAACAACTGGTAAGTTGAATGCTAGAGCAAGGCTCCAGTAACCATCACAGTGGCAGACATCCAGGAAAGAGTCTCAAATATGGAGAGGACAGCACCAGGCCCCGACATGATTCACACCTACTGGCAAAAGAAGCTAACTCCATGAGTGACTGGTAACACAAATGAACCAGCTGCTAATGGACGAGACGCAGCCAGAATGCCTAACTGAAGGGGCAAAACAAGAGGGCAGAAACCAGCTACTGGTAGGCTGAGCAGTCAGTTGACACTGTGAGACCAGACTGGCCAACCTGTATGGACTACAAGAAACACAGTCCTGGGAAGAGCTAAGATACTGTGCAAGACCCTCAAGCTCCAAGGCCTCTGGTAGAGGACCCAAGCTTGGAGGACAAAGACCGCCCACAGGGCGAGTGGGGAATTTTTTTTTTTTTTTAATATAATATATTAAATGTGTAAAATAACTTTTGATTGTTGGCCAAACTGTAGCCAGTTCTGTGTTTGATTCCGTCAAGGTATGATGCTGGAAAAGATAACTACATTGACCTAATGGAGCTGAAGCTGATGATGGAGAAGCTTGGAGCTCCACAGACACACATCGGTTTGAAGAATATGATCAAAGAGGTGGATGAAGACCTGGACAACAAGCTCAGCTTTAGAGAGGTAAAACAAGAAAAGCTTTTTATTAAAATGATTTTGTATGTGAAGTTCCAGTCCTGGATCAGTGTCTCTGTTTGTCTTCCACAGTTCCTGTTGATTTTCAGGAAGGCGGCAGCAGGAGAGCTGGCAGAGGACAGCGGCCTCTGTGCCCTTGCTCGCCTCTCTGAAATTGATGTCTCTACAGAGGGGGTCAAAGGCGCAAAGACCTTTTTTGAAGCTAAAGTAAGTTGAAATGGAATAGACTGGCACTTTTCTAGTACTTTTCACTATAAGCCACATTCAACTTTTCAAGCATAATTATGTAGCAGTTGATTCTATGCACATAAACATTATATCTACCTTACATATACATCTATGGCCAATTTAGAATCACCAATTAACCTACTTTGCATTTTTTTTTTAAAACTATGGGAAGAAGCCAGGGTATTTGGAGGAAACCTATACAGAAAAATGTGCAATGAACCTCCTTGCTATGACATTACAGTGACAACTACTGCACCACCATGATGATTCCTAGTATTACATCTGTTAACTGCATTATTCAACATAAAATAACTCAACACAAAATGGCTCCACTGCAAGCATTAAACCTATAAAGTCAGGTTTGCCATTTAATTTGACTGTGCAAAACTTAGCAGAAAACCTGTATATTAAATTCAGAGAAACTACAGCACAATCTTATCTAAAATATTCACAGAAGGAGAAGATTTGAATGAAGTAACAAAACCAGTGATTCTGACCCCTTGTTGTAGTGCTCCATCATATAGCTGTGAAAAAGAAACTGCACAGAGTCGTGTGAAAACTTTTTCACAGCTTAGTGTGTCATTAAAAACTCAGCCAAAAAGCAGAAGTGCTGTGTGAAAAACAATGTACAGACTTTCTGCTTCTATAGGAATTAAGAGGGTAACTAGGAGCCAGATGCTGCTAATCTTATGCAGTTAACTGATCATCAGCATGTGTGTGAGTACCTCCTATTAAGGCAGAAGGTTGGGCAGTTTTCTGGTCTGAAGTATTCAGATGACTTTTAACACAACGCAATCTTCCCAGGAATGGATGCCCCAGCAAATTCACCCCAAGGTCGGATTGTGCAGTGCTCAGGGAAATTGTAAAAAGGCCTCAGTTGGCCTGACAATTGTTAAAATTCATGACCGTACAATTAGAAAAAGAATAATTATGGCTTATTTAGAAGGAGGTTGTTTTG
This sequence comes from Australoheros facetus, assembly GCA_030220045.1. Lineage (NCBI taxonomy): Eukaryota > Metazoa > Chordata > Actinopteri > Cichliformes > Cichlidae > Australoheros > Australoheros facetus. The sequence continues at coordinate 13,282 of JASGAU010341510.1, forward strand.
ACTGTTGGGTCTTCTCTGTATTATTGTAGGGTCTTTACCTAAAATACAAAGCGCCTTGAAGCGACGCTTTGTTGTGATTTGGCGCTATATAAATAAAAAAATAAAATTGAAGCTTTGCCAAGAGAGAGTCTATTCTCTCTCATGTTGTCATATAGCCACTTTTTTATTTTATTTTTTTATACTTGCAAAAGTTGCAGTTGAACAAACCACAAGACTTCAAAACACACTGTCCTTTGAAAGCTGGAGATGTTTCCTCATAATTCATAGTGCCACATTTGGACAAAACCAAAAACCGTATTAGCACAAACGCTTCATACCTCAGCCGTCAAGCACGGCGGTGGCAGAGTGATGATTTAGGCTTGTTTTGCATCCACAGTACCTGGGCACCTTGTAGTCATTTAGTTGATCCTGAACTCCCCTGCACACCAATGTATTCTAGAGTCAAATGTGAGGCAGTCTAGACCACAACCTGATTGAAATGTTGTGGCAGGACCTTAAGAGCTCTGTGGATAAATGAATGCCCACAAACCTCAAAGAACTGAAGCAACATTGCAAAGAAGAATGGGCCAAAATTCCTCCATAATGATGAGACTGGAAAAACAAGCAAGCTATTGAATTATGGCCGGTACTTAGTTTTTCACAGGACTCTGTGCAGTTCTGTGAAAAACTAAGTATTCACATGATTGTATTTGCTTTGAAAATCATGAACTTTTTAGAACCTTGTGGCAAACTAAAGGGATTGCTTTTAGTTTGGAAAAGAACAAACCTGTTTATATACTACAGTTCACACTGTATGTCAGGACATAAACCAGACCCTGAAGTCCAGGAAGCTAATCACACAAAACAAAGCAAAACAGACTCAGAATGAGGATATGCAGTTTATTAATGACAGTACAAAGGTGAAAAAGAAGCAAAGTGAAAAGGCACCACTACATTCCTGCATAAAATCAGGAAAGGCTGCTCCCTGCTGCATCGTGCCATCATTCTTCATTTCAGCAGCTGCGGTGCACTCCACACCGAGTATCAGCATCATAGCCCTCTCCTCTCCACATCAAGAGAGTGACAGAATAACTTCATTGATCCCAGAGCAAAATTCATATGTCTGACATAGATCATCTGTTATTTGGATGAGAACTGAAAAGCCTGATGGCTGTGGGAACAAATGAGTTGTCCAGGATAAAACTGAATTGAATTGAAATTGAATTGAATTTAGTGTGCATTTTTCCACCACCTCTCCCAGTGTGCCCACTCTGGCTCCAGTTACAAAGCCAGCTTTCCTCACTAGTCTTCTTGCATCCTTGTTTCTGATGCTGCCACCCAGCAGACTGCAGCGTAGAACGGCACACTTGCCACCTCAGCATTTTACTGCCGCTGTCAAGAGATCTTAGTTTTCTTAACAAAAAGAACACCCCATGAATGTTGCTGTTTTGTAGATTTCTTTCTTTTTTTCTTCTTTTTTATATTCCTCTCTTTGCCATTTTCAGTCTCTTCTTCAGCTCATGTTGCACCTGTTTGAGCCGTTCTTTGTCACCGTCCCTGAAAGCGACCTTTTTCTGTTTGAGGACCGCCTTTATGTCACTTGTGATCCAGGGTTTGTTATTGTGGAAGCAGCACACAGTTTTTGTAGGTATGACTGTGTCTCTACAGAAGTTGATGTATTCAGCAAAGTCAGTGTCCACACTGTTCTCATCTGTTTCCAGCAGCACATTCCAATCTGAGCATTCACAGCAGTCCCTCAGAGCCTCCGTAGCATCAGGTGTCCATTTCCTGACTGTGAATTTAGTTGCAGGTTGTCTCTGCACACAGGGTTTGTAACACGCCTGCAGAAAAACCAAGCTGTGGCCTGATCTGCCAAGCGGTGGGACGACAGTAGCTCTGTGAGCTTCTTTGACACACTGGCGTACAGCAGATCAAGTGTTTAATTTCTCTGGTAGGACAGTCAACTAACTGTGTGAATCCAGTCAGGTGGGAGGACAGAGAAACATCACTGAAGTCTCCTGAGTACCTCCGGATGTTTACTCTGTATCCTGGCAACAGTTTCATGGAGCGCTGTTGCCTCGGGTGGAATGCACACAAGTGTTGATTATATGACTGAATTCTCTTGGTACATAATATGGTTGCACACCAAGTGCCAACAATTCAATATCAGGACAACACATCCTCTCCTTTACAGTGACATGTAAAGGGTTACAACATCTGTGGTTCACAAACAAAGCCAGACCCCCACCTTTTTTTTCTCGCCACTAGCTTTAGCATCTCTGTCTGAGGTGAAACCAGGTAGATCCTCATTAGTCTGAGAGGTTTTGGTTGAACCATGTTTCAGTAAAACACATGAGACTGCACTCATGGTATACTTTTTTTTGGCCACAGCGGCTTTTATCAGCAGTGGAGAGAGACAGGAAATGGGGGGAAGATACAGGGGAAGACACGCGGGCAAATTGGCTACAGGCTGGGACTCGAACCCGCGCCGCCCACACCGCAACGCGGAATATGAATGTGGTCGCCGGCTTCACCACTAAGCCAACCGGGCGTCCAACTCATGGTATACTTTCTGAGGCCCCACCAACATATCCAGCTCATCACTGTTGTTGGGCAGAGAGTTGACATTTCCCATGATTGCTGTTGGGAGAAAGGGCTTATAAGTTGGACGATATCTTTCTCTCTGATATCTTTCCCAACTGAAAGGCCCTGAGGGCACTTCCTCTGCAGCTCCGAAGGGAGCTCTGAATTACTTCCTTTAGGGACGGGGGTGCTATGGGTGTTATAGCTGTCTTAAAGTTAAGTTTGTTTGCCTACCATTGAAGTTATAGGCTAATTACTGGTCTGAACCACTTCTCTGCAGGCTGAAGATGTCAGCTATTATGGGAACTACTTCTTGTAATGCAGCAGTCTGCAGGCCTCAGCTTTTTTTTGCTTTTTTTTTTAGTCTGACAGATGATGAAGGGGCAGGTTCAGGCAGGGAACAACCAGGTCATAGTGGCTTGTCAGGTCTTTGATCTTGATTGAGACTGAATTTTTTTTTTTTTAAACTATGCCCTGCATCAGAATCTGTGGCATGGCTATTTGGCTTTAACTTATCAAAAAGAACTTGGTGTGCACATTAAGCTAAAATGAAACAAAGAAATCATTAAATCAAGTAAATGTAGAAATTTTTTTAAATTGAGAGTCTAAAGGCTAAGAATAGTAAGAGATAAGAAGACTGGTCTAAGAAAGTGTATGAAGGGGGCTAACAAGAATGAGCTACATGAAGTCAGTGTGGGGGGGGTCCCCCATCCTGGTCTGGTTGAGGTGAGGTTTAAGGTTTTTGAGCTGTTTTGGACACATCTGAAACCCTTTGTTAAGAAATAAACTGTATTTTCTCTGATCAGCTTAATTCTTATAAGAAAATTCCACAATCTCCCACGAGCGAGAAGAAACATTTCAATAACTCATTCATTAACTTTAATAATTGACCAGAGGGGAATTCTCTGACTTGGTCTGGCCAGTGTCCACTTTATCAGGTTTGTGGTCAACACTTGAGGTTATCCACAGGCCAATCTTATAGACTGTTGTTTGTAAGATAAAGATATTTTAGTTAGGGTTTCCTTGTTCCTGTGTTCTACACTCTTCTTTGCTGTGATTGGACTGCACTTCACAATAATGCTTGACAGTAATCCAAAACATATATTACAGAGAAAACCCAACAGTCAAAACGACCCCCTATGAGCAGCACTTGGTGACAGTGGGAAGGAAAAACTCCCTTTTAACAGGAAGAAACCTCCAG
>JASGAU010341515.1:0-17404 GCA_030220045.1 Australoheros facetus
GGAAATTGAACTCAGGTGTGAAAAACCACAGTTATAGTATGTTTTAACAAGGGGGGCAATCACTTTTTCACACAGGGCCATGATGGTTTGGAATTTTTTTTTCACCTTTACTAATGAACACCTTCATTTACAACTTGCATTTTGTGTTTACTTGTGTTGTCCTTGACTATTGTTTAAATTGGTTTGATGTTCCGAAACACTTAAGTGTGACAAACATGCAAAAAAACAGGAAATGAGGAAGGGGGCAAACACTTTTTCACACCACTGTATGTCTTTCATTTCATCAAACCATACATTTATCCATTTTTTTCCTTCTTTTTTTAACTGCATTTTAATTTCATATAAACCCTGCCTCAATATCACAGGAGTTCTTACGGGGGGGCAGATGGGTCCTGGGGAGCTGCTGCGGCAGAGGCTACGTTGTGGTCAGGTCAGAGAGGCACTGGGCATCCTGGAGGCCATGGACTGGAGCACCATGGGGGACGAGTGCTGCAGAGGCCTGAGCTCGGTCACCAACCACCTGCTGAGGCTGGAGCTGAACTCGGAGAGAGAAGGTGGGTTTGATTGGCAAATCTTGGTAAATTTACAAATTGCTGTAATTAGCACTTAGACTTTTGCTTCTCTGTTTCTGAGATTTTATTTATTTATTGTCAGGAATAAACCTCCACGTTCTAAACGTTATGAATGCTTAGAAATACAGTATATTTGTATATATTTTGAATATTTTCCTTTCAAATCTTATGAGTCAAATTTTGTAGTTTCCTGTCATTTAGCTGTTTAATTATTATTAAATTTTACTGTTAATTGGCTCTTAGTTAATTTTTGATTTGGAACTGTCTCTTATTTTTTTAGAAAATATATGCAAAGCTAATTTTTGTGCAGATTTAAAAACCAAAATCTTTAAACACTCTTGGCTAACTTCCATGCTAGCATACATGCATTTGTTCATTTTATTGTGTGTGTTTCTGTTCTGTCTTTAGCCCTGCTAGAAGCAGCTCTGGGTGTGTTTTATGCCCCACCTGCTCCTCTCTCTGATACAGTGATACTGGAGTACAGGGAGCCGATCAGCAAGTACGCCCGCCGCTTTTTTCACCACCTCCTCAGGTAACACCACTCACTCTGTGCTGTTGCTTAATTAGATGCACTGAGGGAGAAATGTCCACAAGGGGGTCAAGGTTAGGGTTTTCTAGAGCTCTCCTGGAATTAGAAACATCTGAAAAGTAAGAGTTAGGAGTATGTTCCTCAATCAGCCTACAGATCTGTAAAGACTGTGGTCATAGAAGTCTGCACAGGCAAATATATCAGGTTATTTTTAAGAGATTACCGGAACATTTAATGCAGTTTATCAGCACAGGGGTGGAGAATCAGAACAAGAAATACTATCCAAAAACGTCTTTCAGAAACAATTTAACACTGCTTATTTCCTGCTCTTTACTGCTATTTAAAAAAATTCTAAAACAGAAATAGCTTTTGAATTCACATACTGATGCAGCTTTGAGTCATTCATAAGGCAAAGCAGCACACATGCACCTGTTTAGACTGTTGTTTCATTTTCCCTTCTGCCATGAGAGCCTTTTGAAACGCCTGTTTGACTGAAATAGACCCTGTTGTTCCCACACACTGCTGCTCACTGCTCTCCATCCTGCAATTACCTCCCGCTCCCTCTCTCTCTCTCTTTTTCCTCCTCTGTAGCCGAGCTGGAGCGTTGTTTGGCATCCCTTCTCCTCTCCTCTCTTATCACCTACCTGCATTCTTTTTCTCTCCATCAACATCAAATGAAGGAAGCCCCCGTCCCTCCTGCACCTCCTCTCTCTGCTTGTGTTTGTTTGTTTCATGTCAGCTATAGACGAGGAAAGTTGAGGTGTTTTGTACTGTGAGATACAGCTCTCTCTCTCAGCTTTAATTCTGGATAACAGGAAAAGAGCTCGCTATTCTCAGTTCAATTATTGACAGTGTTGAATGCAGAGGTGCATGTGCATGTCTTTGGATTGAGGCATGCGTCTGTGTGCAGACCAAAGCAAGCACGAAAATGTACTACAGACTTATTTGGCTATAAATTTTCATTCAAAGCGTGTATTTTTAGATTGATTATTTTGCTTTCATGTTCAGGGTGTTGTCTTTCTTCCTTTTTGACTGTTTCCTTTTTCTCGGCAGGCACCAGCGTTTTGAGAAGGCCTTCCTCCTTGCTGTAGATTTAGAAGCAAGAGATTTATTCATGGTGAGTAGAAAGAAAATTTCCTTTTATGTGCTTTCTTGAGGGGGGAAAAAATGTAAAAAAAAAATTATAATAATAAACTTTTTTACATTAATGCAGCATCCACAAAGGTAGTGTATTTCTTTTTTTCAATAGTATATGATTTTCTGCACATTGTCAGCTTATTTGATGCAGGGAAAAAATGGGAAAAAGCTAAAAAAAAAAAGATGTTAATATAATCAATGCAAAAAGTACACCTTTTTTGTAAATGCTTACTGTGTTTAAGATTTAATCGTACATTGATTTTTGCCCATCAGTGTGCACTACACAAGCTAAATGAGAGATTTGAGGTTTGGATTTTTAAATTATTTTTTCAGAAATGTCCAAAGACATGTTTTGATTTCATTATGAGTTATTATGTATAAACCGAGTGACAAAAATTTTATGTTCATTGATTTAAAGCGAACATAGTGAGCTCATTTCCAGCTCCATATTTTTATTCTTGGGTTCTACTAATGCAGCTTTGCATGATTCACAACTCCAAATAGTCCATATTTATCTTACACTGGGATTTGGTGCTGTTCAGTTTTAGGTACTTTTAGACCGCCTTCCCTTTAATCCAACTTGCTTCAAATTGGCCGCACCTCACAAACAGACGGTTTACACAGCAAGTAGGTTGGCCTTCTGTATGCAGCCAGAGCACTGTGCCAGAGATGACCAAATAAGGATTTCCCCCCTTCTCTGACATCATACAGATACAAAACTAGAAAGAAATGTTTGTTTTTAGGTCAATCTGAACTGCGAGCTTCTGGCTCACAGGGATTACTTGAACATACACTGACCTCATTATTTGAAACAGCAGTGGGGACAGAGCATCTCTTCACTTGATGGTGACTTGTGCAATTGGCTTGAAGTTGGCCTCTAGTGGTGTTTTCCACATCCCCACTGAATTTCTGATGATGGCTCTTAAGATCCTGTTGATTTCGAATAGTTCTAGGCATTCCAGGATCCATGTGTGAGGCAGCCCAGGTGGTGCACACAGGTTGGTCAGTCCAGTCTAGAGTGACTGCTCTATCTATCAGTAGCTGGTGTTTTGCTCCTCTGCCAATTCCTTTCTAGGCCCCCCCTCATGTTTTGAGCCATGCGCCTGTTCATCTTAGCCGCTATGATGCCTGAGAGGAGCTTCCATGTTGTACTGAGTCAGATTATTGTCTAGAATTTGGATGTGACCAGTCCATGCTGGGGATCCTTCGGTCAGCCATTCCGGGTGTGTCTTAGCCATTAGCAGCTGGTTTGTTTGTGCTGCCAGGCGCTCATGGTGTGCAGTTACCTTCTTTAGCCAGTAGGTGTGATGAGATGAGAAGTGGAGGAGAAGAGGATGTGGGACCTGACATCTAGACTAACATCGAAACCTCTGGTAGCAAATTATAAAGGAGTCTGATTACATGTGATTTTCAAACTTCATGCTTTTTTTTTTAGTTTAAAGTCTCAAAAAATGTTTTGTGCTTGCTGTGTACATACGGTCTTCTTTATGTGTTTACAGTGAATTGTGTTAGTGAAATAACCCTCCTGAGGGTTAGATGTTGACTCATGCACTATAGGGAGCTTCTCTGTAGCTTTTCCAGTGGTATAAAACCTATTATAATTGCTCATTCACTGTTGCACCCTTGTTACTTTCATTTGCACATGACTTGTAACCCATACAAGTGTGTGGTGTGTGTCAGAGAGCAGGTGTGATCTCAGTATGGGCCTCTATCTTTTCACAACCTACATGGCCTCAGCTCGACCGTTTCCTCTCCTCTCATCTTCCCTCTAACTCGTTCTTTCTTTCACTCCACGCTGAAATGCTCCTATGTGTTTGACCCCCTTTTTCATGGGGCCTCTTTGCTCCATGCTTCACCAACACCCCAGACATTGATACAGACCCTCTTACACACATACACACACACTCCTCTTGGTCCCTCAATCACACTGATAGCACTGGTTCCAATTCCCTCCCCACTAAGTAGTGCTGCTGGGAAGCCGAATTGAAAAGGTGGAGTCGAGCCTGTGAACCTTGAAAGAGTGCAAAGGAAAGAGGGGGGCAGAGAGGAGAGAGGAGGGGGCTCTGGTGTAGATGGAAAGCTAAATGATAAATGTAACACAAAAATGATGGAAGGAGAGAAGAAACAAGGTCCTGCCCTTTCACTTTGGAGGTGTCCAGAGATGAGTAAGAAGGGAGAGAAAGCTGGAATCATTATCAATTTCAGTGCAAGGTTTGAACTGGCTTCAGTGGGCGGAGTCAGTTACAGGACAAATCGGCCTGAGTGGAGGTGGCCTGTGCTGTCAGCAAAATACAGGTCCAGAAAATCGGTCCAAAAAGCTACAGTCATTATTCCCACAAAGCTGCACGTATCATCACATTTATGCATCGTATGTTCAATGCTTGTCTTTGGTCATCTTGTATTTTTTTTTTAAATGTTGTTAAATATTTTAAAATGATGTAGATGTGATCTTAGCTTGTGTTTTCTCTCAGAAATACCTGTAAAATAAGATTTAGGGTTAAAAAGGCTAAAAGCTTTTAGTTATTTATAGGATTTTTAAAATAGAGAACCAGAACAAACTCTGTAAATTTAATACTTTCAGAAGGTCACTTTAGCGTGTAATAGCAAAACATGCCTCTCTCAAAGCTATAAATTCCCACCCGCACCATGCATCGATCTTGATTAGACTGTGATATTTTCTTAAGAACATCAAGATGATGTCTCTCAATTTTACTGGTTACAGTTTGCCGTGTATTTGTAAAGATATAACACATAATATACAATTTGTCCTTATCCAACAGTGTTAAGGAATCCTTCCTAAAATTCCTGGATCCAGATCCTGCTGGACTCCAAAAGTTGATCGCTTCTAAGTTGGTCAAGTTTCACCTCTGGTAAAATCCACACAACTTTTTTTGAGTAATCTTGCTAATAAACAGACTATTGATCTAGTCAGCTAATCCTTCAGTTTGTGATTAATGTAACAGTAACTGGTAAAATGAGTCAATTTTGGGCAAAAAAACAAAAAACAAAACTAGAGCGGTTTCCCTCAGAGAGGATTTGGATCACAGCAGCAAACAGAACGTGACCTTGAAGCCAGACTGTGTGAAGCTGGTGTGATTTTTATCCAGCACTGCTGTGTCAGTGTCCAGTGGCTCTGGGGACCTCACAACCATAACTATGAAATCTCCCCAGTTATGGAGCCAGGTTACTCATCTATTGTTTGAGACTGTTGGAGATAAGTTATTTGTGTGTGATATAAAAATAACGACAATAAAATCTATATACGGGAGCTGTTTCTGTGGATTGGTTTGTTCTTATACTGATTTTAAATTTGATATTGCAGGTGACATTTTTCTAAGCTCTTCTCATCCATGAAACAAAATTTCATTATCTGCAATTTATAAACATTTCATTAATCAGACATCATTTGACTGCCCTGGTTTACTCTTTTTCTTTCTTTTCTTCTTCTTTTTTTTTTAAACAAACTTCAGAGACAGAGTTACCAAGCATCTGTGGATCCCTTTGTGGTGGCCTATTATGGGAATTCTCACCAAATTTAACAGATAATTGCAAATCCTTGTCATGCTGGATCTGTAACAAAGTTAAGGCTCCGTCACAACAACCTTTTTCAAGCACTTTTTTGCCTCAGCGACCAAGAGAGCAGCACCTCAATGTGCACAAAGAGCGAGAGAGAGAAGGAGGACATTGACATTTCACCCCTCGCTCTGTCCTTTGGTCTAATTAGGTTGTGTTGTTGCTTTAACCTGCTGGTTTGCTGATCGAGTCGAGGTGGAGGAGGTTAATGAGGGCAACCCCCGCCTTCGCCTAACTCTTTCTAACTTCCAAACTTGCCCATAGAACTCAATAACGCACCGTTGACTTGGTAAACGCGCACACATGCACACAGATAATATGCTCACCTCTTCTAGAATTGCTCAGTATGATACACCCCCTCTATCACCAGACCCCTGCCCCCTCTTGCCCCATTGTTTCCTAGCTAACAATAGAGGCCCTCCAAGCCCTTTTTCACCAAAAGAAGAAACCTTTTGTTAAAATGAAACACTTGCGTCAGGCTAAATTGAAGGGGAGGAGGAATTGGTGGTGGTGGTGGTGGGGTGAGTTGGTGGAGGTGGAGGTTGATGGGGTGTATGAATAGTAGTGGGGGTTACTGAGCTATTTGCATTTTTTTTTTAAATAATTGATGCTGTTTAGTAGCTCCCTAATTAGTCTTTGATAATGAGTTGATAATGTAACCAATTAGGTCATTCGTCAGCCAAGTCAAGTTTTCTTTTCCCTCCCTTTTTCTTCATCTTCTCTTCCTGGGTCTTTTTGGCTCTTGATGTAGCTTGTTAATTAAATCAAATTGTGTGATAACCGAATCTGATGCCGGCTCTTTTGTTCCCCAGTGAGGGCTTGTGCTGTTTTCGTGTTCGATACACTAGCAGTAAGGCGAGCTGCATCTTTTGGGTTCACCCTCTATCTTGCTCTCCTATCTGATGCCAGGCTTGGCAGTGGTGGAGGTGGAGGAGGTATTGCACATCTTTGACAGTAAGCTCATTGTTGTTGCTAGATAAGCAATTAGCACAATTAAAGTCCTTAACACCTCTCAGAAGTCAAACACGAGACTCCTGTATAACAGGTGTGTCAGAAAACAAATGTGGATCAGTGCAGGGATTACACTTATATCTGTTTGTTAATGTGTATTTTTGTGTGTGTGTGAAGGTTAAAAAGTGAAAGGTGAGTTCAAGACTGAGAAAAGGACTTTTCACCGTTCACTTTTTAACCAAATTTTTACATGTAAAGGGTCATGACTGACCAGCAAAGATTTAGCAGTCTTGGGTAGAAATTTTGACCAGGCTTCTTGTCAGTATTTAACTGAATGTTAGTTGGCAAATATTAAAGGAAAACTGCATCCTTAAACATTTTAGCAGCTACACAAACTCAAAATGCAGTTTATTATTTAGTTAGAACTTGTAGGACTCAGTTATCGGTGTGTGTTTGTTATTCTTGGGGACTTGGTGCAGGTAGATATTTTCCAGTGGGTCTGCTTCAGAAGTAATCATCAGGATTTAATGCCACCCCCTCAGAATCAAAGAGCAAAAGCTGTGCCCGTACTCCACTCATTCACTAATCCCTGCATGCTGAGGTTTCAGACATGTATAAATGACCATCATTTTGACTCTGGGCTCACAGGTGCATCACTGGAATTCACAGACCTATCAAATGCCAGGCATTACAAGAAATAAACCACATGATCAAACTGACCTTTACCTTAAAACTGCAATTTGAATGCATGAATGCAATATGTATGTTCTGCACATGTGCCAATAACCCATTGCTTTTGAAGTGTTGTGTTGGCCATATCTGCCTGCTTGTTAGATAGAAATAAAGGTGAAAAAGGTAAATGGGAATAAATAAGAATGCATTTGTATTTGATCAGGAGTGTGGTGTCAAAAATAGGGTGTGATTATTAATATATGATATTTTAATAAGAATAAACTCTGACATTAAAATATTTTGCTGTTACTCTAAGCAACTCCAGCTCTCACCAAATGCGACAAGACGTTTTTTTTTTTTCTGTTTGATAAGAATTGTTGAGTGGCAGTGATGAAAATGTAGTGCCAATGGTTTAAAATAATTTAAAATTACAGAATAATTAAGAATCTGCAAATATCTGATGGCAGAATTGCTTCTTATTCTCTGCCACACATATATTGCTTTTATATGCTGTTATAACTCTGTAATAAACTTCTGTGCACACTTGCATGCCTAAAAAAGTGCCGTCCACACTGTATATTCTCGTTCCCATCGATCCTGAATCCACAGCCAACACCTCACACTGCAAACATACAGACACGAGCCCGTCAGTTAATGTGCTGTAAGCGCTGCTGTGTGCCAGTTAACCTAATCCCTCATTTATTTGGAGGTAACCCAAATATCAGGCAATATCGGGCTCTTAGCGTCCACCACCTCCCTCCCTTCTTCTCCCCAAATATGGCCCACTAAAACGCCCCTTTATCGGTGCGGTTAGCTGGCTCGCTGCAACCCCTAAAGCTCTTATATAAATAAGATTAGTGTCGCGTTTGAGCATTGGGGAATAAGAGGTGTAATATCTGATGGTTTTATATGCAGTATTATTGTTATCCCTTCTTAGTCGGGTTGATACTCTTCCCTCTCTCTCTCCCTCTCTCTCTAGTTCTCAGTTTGTCTCTCTATCGTTTCGCATTTGTTCAGTCGTCTTTCTCTGGGTCTCTTTCCTCAGATTCAGACAGTATTATGAGGAGCTAAGCTGGAATAAAGCGCCCCAACATCAAATGTTCATATTGTTCTGTTCTGTCATCCCGTTGCTCCCTCTCTCTCTCCTTATTGTTGTGAATGTTGCCTCCCTTTCGTCTTTTTACGTCTTGTTCACCCTCTCGCTTTCCTTTTGCTCTCTCACTCGTGCGCCTTTCCATCATTTCACTGTACTGCCTGCTCTCCCTCCTCGTCTGTTTAATCTTGCGCTGCTCTGTTTGTTATCAATTAAGAAGCCCCACTCATATCTAATTGAGGGGCCGTGTCTCCTCGTTCACAGGGGCTGAATTGGCCACCTCAGTCCTGGGAGCCGATTTAGGCTCTTTTGAGGCCATTTTGTTGTCGGCCATTTTCACATTTCCTTCTAACTCTTCGCCACAGAGGGCAGGCACCACACTATAATTACCCAATCTGTTCCCATTCATACTCCTCAATTTTAGCACCTCTCTCCCACTCTCTTTCTCCTTTTACTCTCCCTCTCTGACTGCCTCAATCCCTCTCTGCTCCACACCTCTTTTGGAAACCAGCACCCCCCTCTCTCCTTCCTCTGGGGGTACAAAAGCTGGGTTACAATATGGGGTATTAGGGCCGGGTGCAGACTCAGCTGGGGGCTGTCTTTAGCCAGCTGAGGGTTATCCATAGTGAGCCCTGAGTCACGGCAGTGATGTCCTGTGATGCCGCTGAGGCGGAAGACTCTCCTTAACATGCTGTACCCTTTGATGGAGCCTCAGGCCCTGCATTCAGCCCAGGGAAACCCTGCGACTCTCAGTCGCCCCTCGTGGGGTGCCAGGATGAGGGTTTGATTCATTCCCACTTCAATCAATTCAAGAGGTCGAATGTTGCAGAAGTTCTCCCATTATTACCATGTAGACTCTCACATTTATATAATATGTATATTTGACCTTTTCAGCAGCATCCTTCTTCCTGGTCAAGCTGACAGATTCACAGGCTGCATGGTGGTGATGATGATGAAGATGATGATGCTTCCAGTGTTTTTATGTGAAAATATCAAAGCAAACCTCTAACATCTGCACTCATGACAGAAATGTACAACTACTGATCATCACTGCAGCATAAAGTTTCCTTCCGTGCTCTATTTATTTGGAAATTAACTGAATGAACTAAGCTGCTTCACTCCCATAATACATGCAAATGATCTATAGACTAATCATTATAGTTTGCTGTATTTGCCTTTTGATATCCAAGAAATAAAATTAATTGGGTGTCCCTGAAAGCTGAAAACACACACACAAATTAATAAAATGCCTTAAACAATTTGACAGAACAAAGTGGATATAAACACAACCAAACACAGAGCTCCCAGTATTTTTCTACACTATAAACCTTTTATTTTGGTATTCATATTTATTATTTATAGATAAAATCTCTTGTGAAATATACTTTTCTTTTCAAGGTGGTCCAAACAAACATTTATACAGTAAATGAAAAACCTAATAGTATAAAACAACAAAACCGCAAAAAAAAAAAAGAAAGTCAAGATCAGTCACCAAAGCAAAAACAAATAGTTTTTTAAATAAGTGAAATGGTCACAAAGAGCAGGTATTTAAAGGGAATTCAGGCTAATGAGAGATGTAAAAGGTTTTTTTTCAACTTCCTGAGATACAAAGAGGACAATAAAGAAGATCTGATGAGATACAAAAGGAATAAAAAAATTGTTTTAGTTAACGAGGACAGTTTAAAAACAACTGTACAGTTGACAGTAATGTCACAGACTACCTCGACTTTAGTAAAGCTACAAACCTGTAAGGTTGAAGATGAAAACTTTGGGCTCTATGAATGAGAGGATTCAGAAACACGACAAGTCTCACTTTGCTCACTATCAGTCCAGCGTGTGATTTAAAAATGCCAACAAAAACTGACAGTTTTACTTCCACCTAATCAAAATGGTAAATGAGAACGTCTCAGCTGCAACAAAAACATCTCTCTGAACGTGCCAGGCTCGACAACCTTCAAAAAACTTTGCACTAATTGTGCAATTGTGCAGAACGTGGGGTTCTAAAGCTGTGAACACCTCCTTTATTTCATTTGTTTCTGGTATTTTGGAAGCACATCACATAAAAACAAAAATCAAGCATTTTCAGCATTTTTAATATTTAGTGTTATTCCACAATTTAAATAAATTATGAATTGACCTCAGCCTCCATTGTAGGAGCAGATGTAATACTCAGCGTGTTTGTTAATGAATATGTGGCAGCCCTGAGCTTTTAAATCAGCCACCCTCAGACATCATTTAACCACATTATCTCCATTTGTGGCCATGTGAGACTCAAACAGAGAGATACAGAGGATACACGCTGTTTCCAATATTGTCGCAGGCTGATATCGTAATGTGCTCGGCAGGATATGTTTCTCCATAAAGAGAAAATACCAGCGTTTCTGAAAGGTGAACAGTCCCTCGTCTCCTCACACTTTTGAAATGTGACAGATAACATCCTCCGTAGTTCAAAACCAGGGAGACGAGCGTGCGTGCGTGCGTGTGCGTGTGTGTGAGAGAGTTTGGTGATGGTGTGGGGCGCAAGCAGGCTGATTTCAAAGTTTTTTTTTTTCTTCCTTTTTTGAGGAAACGGCATTTCATCCAAACCGGTGCTCTTTCTGATGTTGGGCTTCAAACGGCTCATTTTTTTTCCCCCTCTGTCATTTCATCTGTTTCTTCCTTCTCCCGCCAAAATGCCGCAACCCCTCCCCATACCCTCAAAAAAAAAAAAAAAACTATTGTCATCTGAGCCTAGATTCATTTTAGATTAACGTTCACGTTTCTTTCTTTCTTGCATTACCTTCAAAGGACCTCCATTATGTTGCCAGTGATAAGGGCGAGGTGGTGCTAGCAGATGTGGCCAAGAGGAAGGCTAATGAAATCGAGGCCCGGACCATTGCAGGTAACGGTAAGAAAAATAATCATCATGTCTAACCAAAAAGACACTAAATCTGACTCGTTATTTCTCCTTACATCTGAATGGGAGGTGGATGCCTGATAACCTCAGTAACTCACCCACTCTGACACACTTTTCTCACATCTAACAGCAAGTTTGTTCCTCAGGCTCTAACCTTCCTTTAACAGCACAGAGGAGAATCATGTTTGCCAGAGTAATATCCATGTTAAAACTTGCACATGTGGTCATTTTATATGTAATAATGATCAGAAGTGAGATGCTGCAGAAACTATTTATCAAGTTTATTCAAATTACATAAAGTGATGACTACATAGTGGAAAATTACAATGTAGCCCCACAGTTTTATAAATGTAATGCGCCATAAAACAAAGTCTTTAATCTCAAGCTAATGAAATGTAGGCTGACACCAGCAAGGGGAGGAAAGGCCCGGCTTTTCTGTCATTTTCAGCCTCTGCTGCTGCCCTTTGACAAACACTCCTGAAAGCACATACCAGAGGGGATCAAGCTGTGTTCCTGATCACACACGCACACACACACACACACACACACACACACACACACACACACACACACACACACACACACAGAGTCTTCCAGTGTGCTTTAAGCACCAATGAAGGACGCATCCGACATGTTCATCTACTTCCCTCACAAATTTGAATGTTGTCTGCTCACCCGTTGGCCCTCAAAGCTTCTGTGAGTGTGTGTGTGTGTGTGTGTGTGTGTGTGTGTGTACTCAGACATCCAAATGAAGCAAGAGAGGTATTTAACTCCACTGTATAAGGTCAAACCCCTACGGCTGAGTGTCTGTGTTTGTCTGTGAATGAGAATGAGCGTTTGTCTAACTGTGAGGCCTGTTTGCATGGGGTTTTTATTTTTTATTTTTTTTATTCCTAATGTGATGCGTAACACGCACGCTCCTCCTCGTAAGCCTCTTAATTATGTCCTCGATGATTTACCTCCATCACCTGCAGCGTGTCCTATCCTTGGACAACAGCACTGTGGAGAAAGAGGGACAGAAGAAAGAAAAAGGAGGGATGACAGCAGGAAAAAAGGAAGGGGATTGGAAAGGCAAAATAAAATAAATAAGAAGTGAGGAAGGAAGGAAGGAAGGAAGTGTAAATAAAGATGAGGGGGAACATCAACTATTAACATTTCTGAGTAAAGAAAACAAAGATTTAATATTAAATATAACATTGGGTTTTTATGACCTGCCTATATTTTTCCTTTCACAGTCAGAAGGCTGGGTGATGAGTTTGTAAATAAAAAGATAATATACTAAAAAGATAATATTTAGTGCAAAGTTATCTTACTATATTACAGCTAGCTCAAGTAGCTCAAGCTTATTCTGTGTCACGGCATAGCGATAGATGATGCTTCTGCTGTTGAAATGTTCCCAGAGCTTTGATTTGTCATCAGATTTTAACTTTATTCAGTTGGTGGTCTGGAAACTATTTTACTGTTACTTAAATAAAACATTATATGAACAGTACAACATATTACACCACTTCATTGTTCACTTAACAGAAACTAAACCAAAATGCAGAAGCAGTGTGTGAAAAACTAAGTACACCCCATGATTCAGTAGGGTGTAGAGCCACCTTCAGCAGCAATAATATGTAGTAATATTTTTCTGTATGACTTTATCAGTCTCTCACATTGAGGTCTAGACTTTGACTGTGCCATTGCAACACCTTTGTTCTTTTATTTCTCAGCCATCCTGTGGTACATTTGCTGCTGTGCTTGTGATCGTTGTTCTGTTACGTGACCCAATTTCAGCCAGCTTCATCTATGAGACAGATGCCCTCGCATGTGACTCCAGAATTCTTTGGTATACAGAGGAGCTCATGGTCCACTCAGTGACTGCAAGATGCCCAATGTCCTGTGACTGGAAAACAAGCCCAAATTATCACCCCTCCAGCACCGTTGGTATGAGGTGTTTGTGCTGATATGTTGTGTTCGGTTTTCACCAAATGTGGCTCTGTGCATTACGACCCAACCTTCACCTGTTCAAAGAACATTGTTGCAGAAGTCTTGTGGTTTGTTCAGATGCAACTTTGCAAACCTAAGCTGTGCCATGATCTTTAAAATTTAACCATCTAACTGAGGCCTGTGGAGTCTGAGACGTAGCTCTTGATTTACTGCGGTTTCTCTGAGCATTACATTGTCTGAACCTTTTGGGCCAACCACTCCTGGAAAGATTGTGGCATTGTATTAAACACACCCCTGAATGTTCCCGATCTGCAAACTGCCAAAACTTCTGTTTTCATAGAGATGCTCATACTTGCTGATGATCAGTTAATCAAGTGCATTTGATTTGCAGCACCCAGCTGCTACTTACCCTCTTAATTTCTGTGGTAACAGTAAGGGTGTGTCTTTTGCACTGAGTTTTTTTTCTTCTCAGTGAAGTGTATTTGATTAATAGGTAAAAAAGCATTAATAAAACGCAGGGAAAAAGTAAAAGATGAACCGACACATCAGCCACCAGCATGCCACACGGCAGAAGGCCTGAATACATTTGGAAGGACACACTCATGACAACGACACTGACATGCTGTCACAGCCCGTGATGATAACAGTTAAACTGATGCCTCTCTATAAGTGTGTGTGTCCACTTGTATGTCAGCGTTTAGACAAGCAGACAGCATATTAACAGAGCAGAAAAGCCAGGTCATAAATAATGAGTGGCTCGCTTCAAGCAGCGGGCTCCAGTGAACAAGTCTCACATTTACACACACACACGCGCACACACACAGCCTCTGGCATGGTTGTCACACACTCTCGCACATTTACCATCAGGAGCGTGCATGCTTCTAAAACAGGAGCAGTGAACTAACTGAGTGTCGAGGGAAACCGGTTTAATTTCTAACACGACGCATTCTGAAGAGAACAAGTCAAATTTTTTGAGTTTCTGCGAGTTGCCTTTCGGGCTTTTTCAGTCAAATTCAGTCCGTACCTGCACGCACTAATATGTGTTTTGCAAATTAATCGCAATGATGTTTGCTGTTAAAATATAAATAACATCTACAGGTATGCCTGGTTGTTCTCATCATCACACAATCTCCTCCTGATTCCTTCCACACTGACTAAACACAGACTGTCATTAGTCACATGCTCGCCAAACACAAGTTCCCACAGTGCAGCTTCAGTCACCTTTGGCCCACATTGTCAGAAAATTCAATTCAAACACATGAAAGAAACTGAAAGTTGTTTGTTCTCAGTAGAAATCAAAGAGATTTGTGTAAATATGCTTTCTCCAAGTGTGCTGTTGGAGCTACTGTACTTAACTAGCAGATCAATTCTAGTTTCTATTATTATTATTATTATCATTATTATTATTTGTTTGTTTGTTTTCGGGGACAGTGCACATTGATCAGCATTTCTGTAAATGTTAATGTTAGCCAAAAGCCTAATTCTGCTAAAGCTGCTGTCCCTTAGCCAGATGACAGAGTAGCTGTTAAAACTTTCAAGCTGCTTTTCAGGTTATAACCTGAGGCAGTTCAACACCTGAAATTACCTGCAAATACTCAAGGGCGTGTCCAAAACGGTGGTGTAACACAGGCCACCCTGAAAAATAATGGTCCCCACCGACTACTGCCATTAGTGTACCGCAGTGCCTAAAGCCATTGCATAAGAGCACGATTAAGACTAGTGATGAAATGTAAATTGGTACATTTACTAGGTAAATATATATAATACAGTTGTATTTCTATGTTATGCTGCTTTGTACTTCTACTCCACTATACTTTGTATTTGTGTTGTACTTTGTACTCCACTTATTCTATTTAAGTCTTTAGTTACTTATTATTTTGCATATTTTAAAACATAAATCAGTTTCATTATTTTATCAGCATTATTCTGTATTAGTTTAGATGAAGCTAAACAGCATCTTCAGCTGCAAAATTAAAGTGATATATATGTTAATTAATCAGTATTTATGATCCAGTAGTATTGTGCGTGTGATTATGTATGATAGGCTGCTTTAGGTACGTTTGTTTTGTTTTGTTGCTAAAACTTGTCTTGTTATTGAAGTATGATTATGACTTTTACTTAAGTAAACAGTTCAGCTTCCAGAACCACGTTTCATGTCTTACATTTGTATTAGGGTACAAGACTGCAACCGAGTCTGAAAATCATGCCCAGTGTTTTCTTTGCCAATCGTCTACACACTGAATTTATTTCTGATCAAATGTTTTGATTCCCTGTAGTCCCTCTGTCTTGTTTTTGGCCCTCTGTGCCAACTCAGAAAGTCTTGGAAACCCTTCTGCAGTGACCTGAGTTATAGGAGGGAAAAGCGACTTACTGTGGTTTCTCTGAGGAGCAACGGTGAAGCGTTTGAGGGGGAAAAAAGCTCATCTAGGTCATCTCCACCATGTGCTTTTTTGTTTCACCTTAAAGAAAAAAAAAAGAGAGAAAATGTAGAATTGATTTGCATTTGGGGAAAACACTGGAAAGATGAATACATCTCCTAATGTCTGACTTATTTTTTACTTGTTTTCTAAAAATAATAATAAATAACTCACTTCCAGTTCGAGCAGTTGTTTGAGGTGGATGTCAGTATAAGACTTGGAAACAGCCCATATGTGCATCCTTTGTAAGTCCTGATGAACAGCGATTCTGCTGTCGCTTGTAGACAAACATAAACGCACAATAGAGAACACACATTTCAGCTTAGAAATGGTCCCTTTTTTCATAACAGCATTGGAAATCGCTTATAGCTGTCTGGCTGACAAGTGTGCTGATTTGGTTAGATAGAGCATTGTGAGAGGCAGAGTAGCGAACAAGTGCGAGGGAAGGCCTCTTTCTCTTTCTTTTCCTCTCTATCTCTTTTTCCTTTGAGTAGCATTTTGCCAAGAGGAGAAGCCAAGTTGGTTTCCTGATCGTTCTGTCTCCCCCTCACAAAGGCTGACGTGACTGCAGGGCTTTTCAACGGGCAAAGAGATGAGAGCTTTATCTGAAGATCCACTTCTCCACCTCCTCCCTCCCTCCCTCTCTCTCTCTCTCTCTCTCTCTCTCTCTTCTTGGTTGTTTCAGTAAAAGCCTGTTAGTTGCGGTGTGTGTGTGTGTGTGTGTGTGTGTTGAAGGAAAGCAGGGTTTGTTTCTTGTTTCCTTCTCAGCTCTGTTGGCTGCTTTGTTCACACATCCTCCGTTTACTGTTTGACATCTTGTCTCAATTCAAAAACTCAGACCGAGTGTTCATCAGAAACGGGACGATCAGAGATTGATGTCCAAATTAACAGAAACAAATGCTCATGTGTTGTTTGCCGAGCTGTTTGTACAAACCATATTTAGAGTAGAAATCATAAGGCTCAGAAACATACTTTAGGCTGAAATATCAAAATATCAACACCAACTGCTGCCAATAAATAGAGCAACATTTTGATGCCAGAGTAAGACACCCAGTTAAATGGTGTCATAAAACTACTATTATATATGCACTGTAATGAAAGCAGTTAAACAGACTGGGTCAATTTAAAAAAAAAAATTTTTTTTTGGCCTTTATTTGATAGTTAAGTGGAGAGAGACAGGAAAGCGGGAGGAGTGATGGGGAAAGACACGCAGTAAATGGCGACTAGGTCGGGACTCAAACCTGCGCCGTCTTCACTGCCATGTGGCATATGTGGTCGCCCGCTCAACGGCTGAGCTACCCTGGTGCCCAGACTGGGTCAGTTTATTAATTTTTTACTCTCACTAATCCTTATTCTTGTCTTTTGTGTATCATAGACGAGCTTCGGAGAGGCAGAAATTATGGTTCCAACTTTGGTGATGCACAATCAGAGAGGAAGCAAAGTGTAACGGGCTCTCCGCACTCCCCATCAACACAGTGAGTCACGTGTATTGTGTGAACTTGCATGCATGTGTAGCTCCATGTATTTGAAAGTCCCCCTCCCTCATTTAAGCAGATTTCCAAACAGGCCATGCCCATGCTTAGATCTACAACCAATTAGACTAACAAAACAACAGCATATATATATATATAT
>JASGAU010341518.1:0-23888 GCA_030220045.1 Australoheros facetus
CCCCACACACACACACCACACACACACCCCACACACACACACACCACACACACACACCACACACACACCCCACACACCACACACACACCACACACACACACACACACACACACACACCACACACACACACACACCCCACACACACACACGCACACGCACACACCACACACACACACACCACGCACACACACACCACACACACACACACACACACCACGCAACACACACACACACACACACACACCTCTGTGTTTCCATCACCTTCATGGCTACACCAAAAATAATCATTTAAAGTGAGCCTGTTATGATTTGCTTAACTTCTCTCATATACAGTTTGTTCCACTACAATAGTGGGGTGGGAGGTTCCAAGTAATCCCTCAGAGCCAGAAAGCTCCGCCTCTAGGCTGCTCAGAACACTCACTTTCCACTGTTTTTTATACTCTTGGCTCTACATGATGTCATAAAGTGAGGATATCCCTAATATGGTCACATCGTGCACACAGCTCTGGCTCTGAACACCAAAGCACCACACACCTGTTGCTCAAACCTTCGGTTTTCACCACTCAGCCAATCACAAGAAAGTGGCCTTAAAAGGGGAGGGGCTAAATGAGCCAGGATGCACCAGGAGCGCAGCGATAAATAAGGATGCAGAGCACTTTAAACATTTACAATATGGAGGCCTCACATGGGAGCCCTACCCCAAACACTTTATATCCTCCCACCTGATATGAAGCGGGAGGATGTCTTCATTCCATCCATCCATCCATCCACCCACCCACCCATCCATCCACCCATCCACCCACCCACCCATCCATCCATCCACCCACCCACCCATCCATCCACCCACCCATCCATCCATCCATCCATCCACCTGTCTGTAAGGTTTTACCGTTACAGTCTACAGACTCCAAAAACCACCAGGAGTTGAGCCATGAAATTAGGAACACAAGTTCATTACTCTCCAAAGATGTGCTGCATAATATTCATATTCCTGAATGTTTAGTAGCCTTTGTACACTTTGGCTGTATTTATCTGAAGTGGAAAGTAAACAGCATGGAGGGTTTCAGGCCTCCGTGCTAGGACTTCTGTTGAAGGGTTTTGAGGTCTGAAACGGGGCTGTGATGTTATCCAGACTTCTTTCATATTTTCATCGATGTGGGGGGGGGGCCTCCCCATCACTGACGGGTCTCGTTTGTTTACCCTTCAGATAAAACTGCCGACGCCTTCAGCTCCTCCACCGCCACGGTAAGACCACAGCCTCATTCTCTCACACAGACACCCCCGTGCAGAGGGCTTCCTCTCATTAGCTGTACTGTCTTTGCATGCATCTTTACCACCAATGCAGCCACTACCTAAGCAGGTAATTCCCCCAGATGTCTCTAAAGCTGCTCTTTACAGCCTGCTGTTTAAATTAATTCAATGATTAAATTCACTCATTTTACACTTTAAATTAATCTTTTTATCATACTTGATTTGATTTGATTGTATTTTACTTTGCTGTCTGTTTGACACTGACAAGTGTCTGAGCTGGAAGATGAGAAGATAAGCTCTTTATTGGGAGTGAGCGGGATGGGCAGGATCAGAAATGAGTCCATCAGAGGGACAGCTCAAAGTCAGAGAGGCGGAGATGGACATGTGCAGAGGAGGGAGGGTGGAGATGCTGAAGATGGAGCTGCAGGCAGGAGGAACAGAGGAACACCTCAGAGGAGGTTCATGGATGTAGTGAAGGAGGAGATGCAGAGGTTAGTGTGACAGGAGGATGCTGCGATAGGGTCAGATGTGGTGCCCCCTAGAGGTAGCTGCTAAAAGAACAAGAAGTATTTTATTTGGATTTTAGTTTATTATTTTTCCTCTATTGAGTAAAAGAACTTCTATTTTTGAGTTTATTGTCTACTGTGATCTGTGCTTCCTGCCCGATCACAGGCATTTTACTTTAGCCTATCTTTGTTTTCCTATTACATGATGGTTTCAGAGGATAAATATTTTTCCTGAGAACATAATACAGCACAGGTGTGCTACCTGGTTTCAAACACAGAACCATCTTTACTGCAGGAGGACGGACTTCAGCTCTAAGCTGAGATTCATACTGGAATAAATGAGGAAGCTTTGTTCTCGTTGCGGTGATTGTGTTTTCTAAAAGACACCTTTAAACCCAAATGTAAAGGTGAGGATAAGAGAAGGAGGGAGGATGAAGACTCCCCCCCCCTTCTCTGCATTGTGAATCAGCATCTTTTCCTCCTTTCACTGGTTCCCTGTCTCTGCAGCTTGGCCACCAGCCGAGCATCAGACTATCAGTGAGACACAGAGAAGAGAGAGACAGCAGGAAGGATGTGAGGGCAGTGGCAGCAGAAGCCAGATGTGACCAGAGCGTTGAGACAGCCGTGATAATGAGAGGAGGGAAAACGGGGTGGAAAGACAGAGCGGGAGGGTAAAACCAGAGAAGAAGAGCTGAAGACGGGCAGGAGGACTCCCCTGCACCGTCACACAGTCAGGCAGTACAGGAAGTACAGGAAGTAGCAGGAAACGCTGGAAGCAATGATGGGTCTGGTATCGTTCGTGGCTCACGTGACGATGATGTCACTGAGGCGCCGCCCTCTCTCTCCCTGTGACATCACACAGAGCTCTAAGGCCGTGTCAGAGACGCCCGCCATAGCAACCGTATCTGAGGACGAGGATGAAGATGAGGCCGAGCCCCCGCCGGTGATCGCCCCCCGACCGGAACATACCAAATCAGTAAGAACACACTTTTACTTCCTGACGAGGTTGTCCTTAATACACACACACAGACACACACACACAAACACAGACTCGTTCACTCACACGCACACACACACACAGACACACACACACAGACTCTCACACACACACGCGCGCGCACACACACACACACACACTGTTGCTCCTATCAGACTGTTTGGCGGTTGAGAAGCTGCCTTCATGGCATCATTGTGGTTTCCTTGGTGATGAGTCTCATGCGCCTGGCTCACACACACACACACACACACACACACACACACACACACACACACACACACACAGTGGTCTGCTGTCTTTTTATCCCGGCAGTAAAAGTAAAGAAGGACTCAGTCAAACACATTAACACAACAGCAGTTTTCCTGTGAGCTCTTTGGGTCTCTGAGGTCCGGCTCTGTGTGTCAGCAGAGACACAACAGACACACACAGAGAGCAGAGAGACGAGCAGATAACAAACAGGTCTGTGTGATGCCTTTAAATGTGTGTTTTGTTGTGACCCGCCAGAAACATTTTCACCTTTCAGATTTACACTCGCTCGGTGATCGAGCCCCTCCCTCCTCCTCCCACAAAAGATGCCGCGACCTCGCCCATCTCTCCGCCGACCACCGCCGCGGCCGTCACCCCCGCTCAACCTGCGGAAGCTGCTCCCAGTAGTCCTCCCAGTGCTAGCCCCGCCCCCGGCCCTTCTGTGCCCCACCCACAGGATAAAACCAGGAAGAAGAAGATGTCAGACGAGGAGATCCTGGAGAAGCTACGTAAGGCTCATTCAGACACTCAGAGCACGCAGACACGAACAGCATGAGGTCTGATGAAGGCTGAGGTAGCCTCGACTCACAGCACTGACTCAACAAGTCAGTGCTGAGATCTGATCTGACCTACACAGTAATGGCCGTGAAGGCTCATCACCTTGCTCTCAGAACGCATGCCAGCCCGGTTGTTGTTGTTATTATTATTATTATTATTAATAATGTTATTATTAATATTATTATTATTAATATTCTTTTATTTTCAGCTCAGTCTAGTGTCAGTTAGTTTCCAGAGTTTATTTTAGTTGTCATCATTAAAACTCTAGTTGCAGTGTGGGTTCTTATCAGTTTCAGTCCAGAGGAAGAGGAGCCTGTGAGCCTCTTCATCTCTGCCTGTTTGGGGTCTGCACATGCTCAGTGTCAGTGTGGCTCTCCTGGCTTTGTGTCGTGTGGTAAAGAGGTTGGCGTGCTGCTTCTGTGGCGTTGTGGTGTTTGCAGCGGTGGGTTGTTGTTCTCTAAAGTTCTCAGATATCTTTTAATGTCCTGCACAAACTGAGGTCCAGCAGCTGTTGCATAAATGGACATATCAAAGGGAGAGTTGATCATTTCTGTATCGTGCAGGTGAATGAAGACCTGATGGATAATTGATCAGTCAACAGCCTGCACACTGTGTGTGTTAGAGCCTGCATCTGTCACCTGGTGCCTCATCCTGACTCTGCTGAACATCAGAGGCACAAAAACACATGAATGTGTGGATCTGAATTATGGGTTCAAATTTATTTAGAGTCATGGAGGACAGCAGAGGTCAAACAGGCCTCTGTTATTTTTCCATCAGAGCTGCTCTCTGTTTTATTTATGATCAAGAGGCTGTTTTTAATCCAGTTCATTTGCACAAACACGGGTACGACTCAAACTGCTGCAGAGGTAACAAAAATAATCAAATGTCTTTAATTTCATGCTGTAACTTCATCTATGCACCAAAAACAGGAATACAGCAGTAAACAGTCATAATGAGCCCAGTGCAGAATAATCATAATGGAAAGCTGTCAGTGTTGACGGGATCAGGTAGACTCAGCAGGCTTCAGCGTGAGCCTCCTTTCACAGTAAAGGGTCAGATTTACCACAAAGGCAGCACATTCCCAGGCACCCTCTGACCTCTGACCTCTGCTGATTAGGGATTACATTCAACTTTTCCAAACATTACAGCTGAGACTGTACTTGTGCATATCTTGCCGTACCTGTCAGAATAATTTACTGCATCAAAGTAACAATATAAGTGCACAGCGAGTGTGTGTGTGGGCAGGTTTGAGTCCGGGGGCCGCGGTCGTGAAAATCCATCCATATTCTGATGCTGCTGTAGAGCACAGAGTCTCCATCAGCTAATTTTAGCTGTGACCGCCGCCTCATCTCTCTATGTGCACGCACAGCTCCCCTCAGAGAGCAGGATGAGTCTATTTTGGGCTCCTTCTCATTTTTATGTTTAACAGACAGTATTTACATGTCAGACGTCAGCATGAAACATTTTCTCATGAGTGTATTTGAGCAGGTAGCTTCCTGCTTCCTTCCTTTAGACCTTCCATCGCAGTGAGGTTGTTTTTAAGGTGTTTAAAGGTCTGAGACGGTCCCTCCATCATCACTGCAGTCTCTCTGCTCCTGTGACAAACACGTCGGCCTGCCGGAGCTACATCCTGATGGATGAACAGACTCTGTTTTCTCTACTCGGTTTAAAGGTGTGGAGGACACCTGGTGAGGGGGCTGCAGGTAGGAGGGGCCACTTTAAGCTCGGGGAGGGGGTGTGTCACCAGGGGTGAAAGTAATCATCTAACTGGTCGTACCAAAATCACCTGAAAAAGCTAGGTGACGCCCTCTGGTTATTATTGGCTCTGGAAAATCCGTTTCTTAACACGATTGGCCAAATGAGGTGTCAGTCAAAGTGGGAGGGTCTAGCCTGCCATATAAAAGGCTCTACATATCCGTGGCCAGTTAACAGGATAAACGTAGTAAAGGCTGGCTGTTGACGAAAGCCTCGAGCTCAGAGGGGAGAGAAGCTAGAGGATTGAGGCCCACGATGCTCCGAGGACTCTGAAGCCTGCGAGTCTGAAAGTATTCAGTGCTGAGGTTGAGCTGTGCACGTATTCATTTATACACACTCACTGTATGAAGAAGGTTAGGTGACCTCAGAGGTCAGGTGGGGGGTTGTCTGTACGCAGAGGTGCGGAACAGTTTAAGGCCCATCTTTAAGCCTTCTTCTCTGCTCTGAATTGTGTGCTTGTGTGTTTCTAATGCCTGAATAAAAGCTTGTATATATTTCTTACACCATGCCACACGCCTGTCCAGACGTGCTCAGGTCTCCCTCTGCTGGTAAGACCAGGATACTGCTCGTCTGTCTGCCCCTTCTGATCGACAGACCTGATATCCACTGTCCCGCCCCCATTTGTCCAATCCTCTCGTCTGATTGGTCGCCCTGTCATCGTTCCTGAGCGAGTGACTAAAGTTTGGTACTTTAATGCTGAGCTGCAGACCGAGCTTCACTCCCTTCTTTAACTTCTAAACGTTTCCCTTCATTTCGTTACACGTTTTATTTCGGAGCTGTCCGTCACTCCTTACTGCTCTCCACCTCTTCATCCCTCTCTCTGAGCTCTTCCTCCCAGTCGGCATGCTGCATCAGTGTGATGAACATAGAGTAGAATCAGGATGGATAGAAACACGTGTGGCTCTTCTATCCATCCAAAGTGAGTGATGCTGTAAGCTGTAGACATGTTTCAGGGCCTGGTTTTCATCGTCCTGCTCGCTTACAGATCCTTGAAGCTGCTCTGACTTCCTTCTCCTCTTTCTCGTCCTTGAACTCAGGGACGATCGTCAGCGTGGGCGACCCCAAGAAGAAATACACTCGATTTGAGAAGATCGGACAGGGGTAAGCCCAAATCTCTGAAACATCAGTCTTTGCATGCACATCATCACGATAAATACATCCCTGTCTGTGAAGGATTATAGACTGTATGTAAACGATGGAGGGCTGTAGCTTAACGCTTTCATTGCTGATGTTTTTGAAAGCTTGGTTAGCTGCACTGAAGCAGAAGCACACAGTCCAACATTTTCATTTTTCTTCTTCTTTAACTGTGTTATGTTTATGTGTTCTTGTTGTTGTTGGGACAAACGCTTGCTGGAGTTTTGTAAACGATTCAAATTCAGATTAAAAACATGATTTTGTGGCGCCACAAAGTAAAGCACTGTTTCCATCGCTATGTTGGACTCTGAGACGTGTGTTTGTGAGTCTGCAGCGTCACACCTCAAACTCCTGCAGCTCTTCATCGACACGTGTGTGATGAAGGGTCGTGATGTCGTCATGTGACTGCCTCAGGTTCTCCAGTTAAAGGGAAATAACCACACACATGAACATGTGTTATTAGTGGGCCGGTGGCTCAGTCCCCTTTAAAGTAACAGGTGTTTATTTAACGGTAGAAATATGAAGGAGCGCTGATGGAGGTTTGGCCGAGGCGTTCAGCCTGATCTGTGACCTTCAGTGTGCTCGCTGCTCTTATGAAGGATTAATGATGGTGCTGCAGGAGGCCTATAACAGCGAACCTGCTGCGTGATGTGTAACTGAGGATCTCTGTGTGTGCTTCAGGGCGTCTGGGACCGTGTACACAGCCATAGACATCGCCACAGGACAGGAGGTATGATTTCCTTCTCTTTTCTCTTTGTTCAGGTTCAGACTACAAACATGTCCAAACCATCTGCAGCTGTAATCTGGACAGGAGTCCGCAAAGAATCGAGCTTAAACATTCATGAATTTACCAACATGGGAAACCAGTTTCATGGAGAGTTTCTGACTCTGGGCTGTAAGGATGCATGCCTGTCACAGACTCCACTGCTCAGGGCGAGCCGGGCTGCTAATGCGTGTTTGTCTGTGGAGGCAGCCGTTGTTACAGGATTAATGATATTTATGATTTATGATACTGTAAACACCAAAGGCTTCTCTAATGTTACCAGCAGCTGCAGTAAATCTATGATGTGATATTAAATATGTGGCGTCCTGCTGTGAAAGCTGAATCAGAGTCAGTGAAACTGTATTTAAACCAAAGGAGAAGAACTCAGACTCAGTGTGCTGAGTGCACTCAGCGGTGGAAGTGATGGTAGCTTAATGGTGGTCACACGAGAAAGTGTAGGTCCCTGCAGGTGAAGTGAGGAAGAGGAGCGAGTCCATCTGCAGCTTCACAGCTTTAAAGCAGCTCGACTCGTCTGTCAGACTCGTCTGTGCTCGCTTTGCGATGCAGGTTTAAAGGTTCGCTCCTCCCTCGTCCTCCCGTCGGGCTTCACACCGTCTCGCTGTATTTTCCTTTAATCAGTCTCCTCTCTGTCTGCACTGTATTTCCTCTAAAGGTCGCCATTAAACAGATGAACCTGCAGCAGCAGCCGAAAAAGGAACTGATCATCAATGAGATTCTGGTAATGAGGGAAAACAAGAACCCAAACATAGTCAACTACCTGGACAGGTGAGACACCCGTCGCTCATCCGCACAGGGCGGGGAAATGTCTGACTCTTTGGCTTATTTAGAGCTGACCAACAGTTTGTGGTGCATTTCATTACATTAGGTGACTCTGTGTAAGTACAAATGATAAAAAGAGCGAGAAAAGACGCCATGCTTATAAATAATATTACTGTGAGAACACATGTCGACGTCACTGATGCTGGAAATCCACCGGGCGTCACGCTTCCTGTTCCAGCTCCACGCTCCTAAAGCTCCTCTGCGTGCTCCTTAAAATAGTGCAGGGTCTACTTTTTAGGGAAGCTGCACCAAGCACATGATGAAGGCAGGAAATCAGGCACAGGAATTGCATTTCAAAATAAAAGACCCAGTGCAGATGAAGTGCTCCCAGAGGGATTTGAAGCCGTGTGAAGGATAGAATAAAACACATCCAGTGTTCCCATTGTAATAAATCTGATTAAATAATATTACAGTTTTTCTTGTTGTTTTTTCTTTCTTTTCAATGTCAAATTGTCAAATTCAGATCCTGATGATGATCAAAATGAGTTACGGTCTCTGCCTGCACTCTGATTCTGTTATGGTTATACTCTGATGGCTGCAGGCTGTCGCTTTTTGAAGGAGACGCGGTTCATTTGGCTTCATCCAACCTCCAGTTTGCACTGGGACAGTCAGACCTGAGTCTGCAGCAGCTGGGAGAAGGATTCGCTCCTCTGAGCCTGACGCCATGACTCGCAGCTGTGTCAGGTTCAAATACCTCAGGATCTCACTGCACTTTCTCTCCAACATTCACACTCCGGGGAACAACTCAGGGTTCAGTGTCTTGCCCGAGGACACTTTGGTATGCAGACTGGAGCTGCCAGGGATCGAACCACCACCCTTCTGATCAGTACTGCTTCACACACAGCCTCCCCTTAAAGGGTTGGGTCATTGGCTCAGAGTAGAGTCAGTACTCCTCATCAAAAGGAGCCAATAAAGGCAGTTCAGGCACCTGACTGGGAGACCTCCTGGATGCCTCCTGGGTGAGACGCTTACTTCCTACCAGGAGGAGGCCCCCCAGGGCAGACTGTGGGCACACTGGAGAGATTACAGGAACACTTCAGTATTCCCTCTGGAAAAGCTGGAGAGAGGGAGGGCTGGGCCCCTGACCTGGATAGCAGAAAGTGGAAGAGTTACAGTGTTGTTTGGATTTTATTTATGTCATTACGTTTCATGTTTTCTGTATTATACCCATAGGCTCTGTATAAAAGACAGACAGGGTCTGTGCAACCTGCAATCTTTTATCCTCCTGTTAGAGCTGCTGTCAGACTCGTGAATGTGTTTCAGACAAACAGGCTCAGTGTGGCTGATGGTACTTTATCGAAACGAGCCGTGCTTTACTGTCATGAACTGTTCCTTATCATATGAAGCACCTTGGTGCTGATTAACCCTCAGCCGGCTCTCTGTTCTCCACATTCATAACTTTATTGATAAAGTTATGAAAGTTGTGACAATGTTGGAGAGAGAACCTCGCCGCGTGCTGAGCGTGGATCAGTTTGAGTAGCGTGAACAGCTGACCCTGCGGTCAGCGCGGCTCTGTGAAGCTGACCTGCAGCACTCAGTGAGACAGGATTTACATGGAGATGAGCGTTAGCAGCTTAAAAGTGATGTTTGCATTAGTGAACCAGTTTCTGTGGACGTGGATAGAACTGACCATTTAGTGACCAAACAAAAACAAGTTTGTTTGTTTCTCTCATTGTGAGACGCGCTCTGACTGTTTTGCTTGTGTCTGCTGGGTGACCTCAGCATGAATCGCTGCAGCTCGTCCATCAGTGCTCTCAGACTTCTGTGTTTCATCTTTTTCTGACATTCTTCTGGCTTAAAATTGAGCTTTTTGTAGTTTCTGAGTATTTAGCCCACAGTGGGGCTGCAGGGGAGGTTCCCACCACTGAGCTCAGCTGTCTTTTGTGGTCGAGCCCCTATTGTGTACTAACACATATCAAATGTGAGGTTCCTAAATGGTCCTTTAAAGCCGGAGAACGTCTCAGAGGTTCCACGTGTTTCTGGGCATCACCAAGGAAACTGCAGCTGAGCTGAGAGCTGTTCACACTCAGACAGCACGAGAGGTTACCCATGGCTGCTGTTGTCACGGTAACCCATGGGACGTGCGTGAGCGTGGTGTCTGGTTACCGTAGTTACCTGTCTGCCTCGACATGCTGTCATCCCCATGGAAACGACATTTTTTCTGTCACTGATTTACTCAAATAGTGTGCGCGCGCGTGCATATGTGTGTGTGTGTGTGTGGGTGCGTGTGTGTGTGTCCGTGTGTGCGTGCCCGTGCGTGCGTGCGTGTGTGCATGTGCGTGTGTGTGCGTGTGCAGACTCATGGTGGGGACTGGTCTCCAGGGTCTGCAGGTGTCGGGTTTCACGGTGAGCCGAGCAGTTTGTGCTGTTTCAGGTTTGTTTGTCTGTAATGATGCAGCAGTGACTCGGAGCTCTGTCAGAATTCAATAGGTGAGATCTGAAGGTTCATGTCTCAGTCTTATAATACGTAATGGATGGATGAACACACAGTATCACATGTTTCATTCATATGAGATCTGCTGGGAAAGCCTCTGCACGCCCTGCAGGTCAGCTGTCACAGAGTTCAGGTTCATATGTTGGAGCGTTACACCACCCTCCTCTGTATGGATCCACCTGAGCTGTCTCAGCCTCACAGAGTCCTCAGCAGTTCCTCTCAGAAGAGCTCACCTTTCAGTCAGACACTGATTTACCTTTAGCTGCGTGTCACTGATCAGAATCGCGACCCTCCTCAGGTCTGCTTGTTTTTGCTTTGTGCAGCTCTTGGTAGAATGATGATCATCAATAATGATGATCATTATTGATGATCATCATTATTGTTGCATCTTGGTTCAGAAATGAGTGCACTGCACAGTAATTTGTCCCGCCTGGTAACTCTGACCCTAAAGCTGGTGTTAAAGAACACGCGTGTCTTGAAGTTGTGGTGCTATCAATTAATTAATTATTATTATTCCTGAAGACTCTGCTGGTTACTGTTACCATCTTCACAGACCTGAAGATTTACTTCACTAACAGCTGAATGTCTTTGTACTCTTAAAGAAAGGACACGACTTTGAGCTCTGACAGTTCATAGACTGATTGAAAACAAGTCATTAATGGTTATTAAAATAATTTATTTGCATCTAAACAGTGAGAATGTTTAGACTTCTGCATCTACTTCCTGTTTGTGTTTGTTTTTCTGACACCTCAAAACGTCTTGACTGAAATACTGTTAATAAAACCCCTGCACTTGTGTTTTTATCAGTTACCTGGTGGGCGATGAGCTCTGGGTGGTGATGGAGTACCTGGCCGGAGGTTCGCTGACTGATGTCGTCACAGAAACCTGCATGGATGAAGCGCAGATAGCTGCTGTGTGCAGAGAGGTAACAGGAAGCTAATATTGTGATGCTGTTTCTCCCAATAAAATAAATCAGACTGAACCCTGCAGTCTGCTCTGCTTCAGCCGCCTCAGGCTGAACATGTCATGAAAGGGGATAATCTTAATATGATCATCATCTGCCTGTGAAGCCCCGGCTCCCTGCTGTTTCAGTCTTTGTTTGCAAGGGGTGGCCAGTCAGAAGGACGTTGGCTCAAAGGGGGAGGAGCTAAAACAGTTTGTGGCTGGAGGGTGAACTGAGGGGCTGCAGCACCGCTCAGGTCACAAGCCCAAGAATAAAAAGCTGATATTCCCACTTTTTTCAGGCACAGGTGTTTCTCCACGTTACTCTGACAGGTTATTTTTCTGTGCTCAGTGTCTCCAGGCGTTGGAGTTCCTCCACTCGAACCAGGTCATCCATCGAGACATCAAGAGCGACAACATCCTGCTGGGCATGGACGGCTCCGTCAAACTCAGTCAGTCCACGTAAACCAGCATCAGTTCAGCTGTTTCTGACTTAATGTGGGGAACTGCCTCTGTAGCAGGAGGTGCTTGTGTTTAGGATGTAAATGAAATATGATCCTCAGATGATAAACACAGATCAGCTGTTAGACCCACTGCAAAGTTTAACTAAGACCTTCACCACCAGGGGGCAGTGTTGGGATGTATCTGGTCGAATGCTGCTGTTTAACTTTTTAGCCCCGCCCCATTTCCTTAAGAGCCCGGGNNNGTGGTATTACAGCCTGGCCCTATACCAACTTCAGTTTATATCTCTGCAGCACATACACAGATTATTTTAGACATGAGGTCACAGCGGCTGATTCATCATATTTCCTTAATAGCTTTAGTTTGTGACGCAGTGTTTAAACACAGGAATTTAGAATAATTAAAAGATGATCCACACGAGCCTGTCTCAGTTTGTCACAGAGCAGTGGAGAAACTGTGATTTATATCAATGTTTGCATGAAAATGTGACACAGCTTTCAGTTGAACTGGAACTTAAACGTGTTTGTTCACTCTGAGCTTTTCTGAGGAAACTGAGTCTGTCGCTCTCCTCCTCCCAGCTGACTTTGGATTCTGCGCTCAGATCACTCCTGAGCAGAGCAAACGCAGCACCATGGTCGGCACGCCGTACTGGATGGCTCCTGAGGTCGTGACCCGCAAAGCCTACGGTCCCAAAGTGGACATCTGGTCCCTGGGCATCATGGCGATAGAGATGGTGGAGGGAGAGCCACCGTACCTGAATGAGAATCCACTCAGGGTGAGTTCAGAGGGAGACTCCCAGTCTGTTTACCTGCTTCCAGGTCATATTATTTGTCAGATAAATGTACTGAAGATGCTCCAACAGGGGAAAAAGCAGTTCAGAGACCCAGCTTAGCAGAGCTGGGCCTGGCAGAGTGATCAGCTGCAGCTCTCTGAGATGGTATGAAGGGAAACTATCCACAGAGGCCGCGACTGTTTTTGGGACGGACTCTAAAGATGTGGTTTAAAGCTGGGCCTAATGTTAACTCAGGGTTTAACATGACTCAGGTGGCTGTTACCAAAATGCAGACAGACTCTCGCACTCAGGTCATTAATCTGTGACGCCTCCATCAAGGAAGGAAATTCCCTCCACCCTGCATGAAGTCAGCCGAGAAGGAGACGGGGATCCAGATTAGTTTGATGTTTTCTTGAGAACATGAAGATGATTTCAGTTTGATGGTTTCCTGTAAACATGACTTTAGTTTCAGCCTGTAAAAATTCTCAGATCGACTTCAAACAGGCAGGCAAACTGAAGTGAGCCCATGGCCTCCCGGGTGGAGGCAGCCAAACACTCTCTGTAGACATCCAGCTGCCCTGGTCCAGGTTCTCTTTGCTATCTCAGATCCTGGAAAAGAGGGAACAAATACGAAAAGCTGCAGCCTCAGTTTTAGGACACCAGAGGCTGTGAGGACTCTGACAGAGAATCCATGAAAGGACGAGACTGTAATTTATCCTGAAAAAGCCTCCTTTCACCTGCAGGTGCTGGAAAAGAGGTCAGCTTTATCTTCAGGGCAGCACAGTGCATATATACAAATATATGAAGTATCAGCACAGCTGCCTCACTGTTTACCTTTAAACCACCACTAGATGGCAGCAGCGCTTCACACTGTGGCTCTGAGTTTGTCTCACGGGGATGAAGGCAGACATGTCCCTGTGTGTTTCACGTGTTAGGCGCTGTATCTCATAGCAACCAACGGGACGCCGGAGCTGCAGAACCCGGAGAAACTGTCCACGATGTTCCGAGACTTCCTGAATCGATGCTTGGAGATGGACGTGGAGAAGAGAGGCTCGGCTAAAGAGCTGCTGCAGGTACGCCAGCTGTGTGTGTGTGTGTGTGTGTGTGTGTGCGTGCGTGCGTGCGTGTGTGTGTGCGTGTGTGTGTGTAAATGCATGCATACCTTAATTCAGATTGTTTTAGTAAATGTTTTCTTTTATCTTTATCGTTTGTTTAATTACAGAAAAATGGTTTTAATGGTGCTGTTTGGATTCAGAATTCAGACCCAGTCACTTTTTCTCGAGCAGCCGATCAGGAAGGATCAGACAAACAAACTAAAACTGGAGACAGAAACAGAAAGCAGGCGGAGTCAGTGAGATGATCCACCCGTCCTGACAAGACTGTGCAACAGAAATGATGCTCAAAACATCCAGTTTGAAAACAACTTAGTGAACAAATGTTCTGTGTTTGATATTTTTATATCAAATTCTGCCTCCAACCAGAGCAGGGAGCTTAATTAAAGGGGACGCTTTAATAAACACTCTGGTTCTTACACTGATGGATGTCCGAGCGTCGTCCTCGAGGATACTTCAGCGTGCACGCTGGAGCAGAACATCTGATCATAATCATCTGCTGTTCATACATGGACTCATGTACAGACACAGTTACATAGTTACATTAATATTTAACTTACACAATTAAAATCTGATTTTACATCTGACAGGCTCTCCAGTAATTTAGAGCGAATGGATCATTTTAATCTGCAACATTTATTTTAATATCAATAGTTTTCATATATAAAGTGAGTATAAAACACAATATTTGCCTTTGAATAACAACATAAAGATCAGGACAGAGAGTTTCGCTCCCTGGTGTAACAAAGCTTCTAATCCTCCTTCAGAGGTCTCTTATGTTAGATCCAAGTCTCTGACATGCATTTAGACCTGACTGGTATTCACAGCTTCAGAGGAGGTCTGAGAGTCTCTGAGGCTCACCTGTCACAGTCAGCTCTCACAGCTCTTTGTACTGTTACAGTTAGAGAGGTCCTGCTGTATGAAACCAAAGTTCACAGGCAGTTTCAGGTGTGTGTGGGAGGACTTCCAGGTGTGTTTATGATACACAGGTGACAGGGTGTATTGTAAGGTAAAGACTCTACAATAATTACAGTGAAAACAGAACAATCAACACAACCCAAGTCATCTGCTGTGACTGGTTGGGGCTGAGGGGAGAGAGACAGGACAAAGGACACACTGTGGAGGAGAGGAGGTTAGAATCTGTGTTTGTCACTGGTGCTCAGCAGGGAAAAACTCAGCATCCACTCACAGAGGTCTGTGGATCTTCCAGGAATTGTTATGCTATTTTCTACAGAGCTGATTGGTCAGTATTCAGTGGTTTTGTACCTGTTGGTCTCAAACATCACATGCTCCGCAGCAGGTCACATCTGCAGCAGAGCTTGATGGTGATGTGATCCAGGGCTGAACTTGAAGGTATCTTGCTCTGCTGCAAAAGCCTCTGGTGAATGTTCTGTATGGTGAACTGAAATATTTCTCTCTCTTTTCCCTCCCCTCCCTTTGTTCATCCTCCCACGTCTCCTTCCTTTGTTTGTTTCTCTGTCATGTCCTCTCCCATCACCCCCCTCCCTCCCCACGTTTCCCCCCTCAGCATCAGTTTCTGAAGATGGCGAAGCCGCTCTCCAGTCTGACTCCTCTCATTCTGGCAGCGAAGGAGGCTGCCAAGAACAACCGCTAACTCGCCGTTCGCTCCTCCCACCTCTCTCTGTCTGTCATCCCTCCTGTGAAGGCGGTGATGGCTGCTGGCCGGGTTACACAACCCTTCGAACGCCTTCACTCTTTTTCTCCCTGATTGTTTTTTACTTCCTTCTTCACCCCGTGACCTTTGACCCCCGAGTCTCACCTCCCTTACTACCCCCCACCCCACTCTCACAGGGAGGAAGAAGGGCAACTTCTTCAACACTCCACTGGACTCGGACAGGAAGGCGGGGCCTAACTGTAATGAAGTGATGTCATTTCTGACATCATCGCCCTCTCAGCCGGCACAAACAGCCCCAGTATGGGAGAGAGCCCAAAGACTCATGGGACTATTTTTATTTTAATGATGATTGATTTCTAACCTCTCTGTAAACACCCGGACCACAAACAGTCAACCAGCGCCCTCTGTGTGTGTGTGTGTGTGTGTGTGTGTGTGTGTGTGTGTGTGTGTGTGTGTGTCACAGCGGGGATGTTGGGTTATTACTTCAGGTGATTGTAGCGTTGTTGTTTCTGAGCAGACGGTTTGTGGTGCGTTGTCGTGTCTGCAGTGTGAGCTGCGAGTTAAAGGGGATTATTAATGAGGAGGAAACAGAGCCGCTGATGGACCTCGTTTAGATTCAAAGTCAAAGCAAAGAATTCACAGCTGTAGGGTTCAAAATATGAAGTATTCAGAGCTTCCAGGAGCGATCCCCCTTTCAAGGTCACCTTCTGGTGCAGCTCTGGATGTCAGCGCTGCTGCTGTTATTAGTTATGTCCCGTTATACTCGTGAGGCATGATGGGTGCTGGCTCTGCTCCACATCTGCAGGCCCACCAACATCTGCAGGCCCACCAACATCTGCAGGCCCACCAACATCTGCAGCATCTGCACCAGCCTTCACATGCAGGTTTTTATCAACTCGATCAGTAAACAGATTTCCCAGTTTAGCCAGGAGTGCGTTCAGAGGCAGCGTCGCAGCACAAACATGGACAACACAGCTGATTTTATAACTATCAAAACAATCACAGTGTGAATGTGTGTGCACTGTAACCCTTTAAGACCCTTTAACTGCCTCTAACCCAAACCTATCCCTGCCGACGTGTTTGCATAAGCAGACTTTGCATTCCTGTAATTATGTTTGTTCTGTCAGAAAAATCTGAACTGTTTCTGAAAGCTGAGAAGTTGTGCTTCACAGCCAACATGTGGTTATCATGGTAATTTTACTAATTTCATGGCGGCACATTAGAAACGCGTCACATCGGCGACGACGCGCTCAGTGTTAAAGAGTCATTTCAGCAAACTGTTTAAAGCCAGGAAGGAAAGCTGACTGTAAATATTCACACACTGCTCACAGACTGTGGATCACAGTGAACCTCAGAGGGAAAAACACCTGCCTCTTATTACAATTTTCTGTTTCACCTAAAAAAGTTGCTCCTCAGAATCAACGGCTCTCATCGGCACTGGTCAGAAAACAGGAAGTTTTAGATGCTCAGCCCCGCGAGCATCTAAAGCGGCGCTGTTTTCCAGAGAGGCGAGGTGGTGGTTTTATACATGCTGACCCTGCAAACTTAAACCTGCAGTTATCCTCCAGCCCTGATCCTGCTCCATAGGACTGATTGTGCTGCGGAGATCCTGGAAAATGAAACTCCGTGTTTCTCCGTAACCAAACGGGCTCCATCTGCGGCTCTGGGACTCCAGTCTGCCGGCTCGGTGCTGAGGCTGAGGGAGTGCATGTCGACAAAATTTTCCTTTTTTAAATAAAAACTACGGTACGTAGTTAGAGAGAAACAAAATAATAAATGTGTAGTCACGAGAGTGTACAATAGGGAAGATCATATCTTAGTCCTATTTTTTAGAAGTGAGACAACTGCAGCGACGGTACGATGTCGCCTGAGCGACTGTACGGTGTATATTTTAGACGAAGAAAAATGACAGCAACAATCTGTTTTTGCCTTTGTTTACAAACTCACTGTTTTTATTTTATAGCTGATCGATGGTAGAAAATGAGTTGGTTTTGATTTGGATCTCAATATTTGAGTACGTGTTTTGGAACAAAGTTTTTCTCATTAGCAAAAAAATGAATCCTGTAAGTGTTCCAGGTTCAGATCCTGCGAGAGCCAAAGCGTCCATCAGCAGCCACGGCTGCTGCGATAAACACTCAGCAAACGTTTCCAAAACATTTATTCAAAACTGTCTGATTTTTTTATTATGTACTGTTAATGTACCTCTGGCCTTAAACTGTTTCAAAGATGCAGGACTGCTTTTGTCCCAGACTGATGGCAACGATACACGGCAACATTCGAGGGGTGCGAATAATCTGCTGATTATTCTTTTTAAGTTCATCTGTAAATTTGTGCAACATTGAAATAAGTGAAAGCATGTTCATCTCAGTACAAATATGGTCTGTTTGGTTTTCTTTAAGAAGGTCGTGATAAAGTCAGCACTGATGATGAGTTTTGTAATCGTGTGTTATCGTAATCTGTGATTTTTGGCTTTTAAACTGTTTTCTAAGGCAATCAGGGGACAAGAAAACATTCATACTAAATAACACATCAAAAACTATCAGACATCTTCTTTCTCCAACACGACCGCAGAAAAAACCTCTCTGGTTGCACCATTTTCTTCATAAACCTCTTCACGAATTAACGATCTTTACTGAGGGCGCAGATTTGGAACATGGCTGCCAAAGTGTCGTTAAGCAAGGCACTGAAGCAAGCATCTAAAACCTGTGAACTGCCGCCGCCGTGTATCTGTGTGTGCTGGTCTGAAACCCGACAGAGCTGGACTCAAAGGGCTGTTCTGTGGGTTTTCTTCTGATTTGAGATTTTAAAGTGGACCTATCATGCTCACTTCCAGCCTGATATTTTCAGCCTTGTTCTCTGCAGCAGCTTTGCATGATCCACTGTTCAAAATAATCCTTATTTATCGTATTCTGGGCCTTGGTGCAGCCCCTCGCTCAATCCTCTCCCCTTTACAGGTACTTTTTGTAAAACCTCGTGACTAAAAAAGTTTGAAAACCCTCTAAAATGAACAAACTGTGACTAGAATGTAAATAAACAGTTATGTGATGTCACGGATGTCTGTGTATTGTGCTGTAACGATATAAACTGAAATTGAAATAGAGCCGAGCTGTACTGTTTTGCAATACCACTTTGAACCACAAGGTAGTGCAGTGGGTCAGTGTAGTGTCAAATCTGCCCAGCATGGAACATTTAAATATCATTCAAGCTGCTTTTAGCTCAGCATTTGTATATAATTCATGTTATTATCGTACTTACATTCTGGTCGCTAACAGACAACAGATACAGAAACATTAGGCTAGTTAAAAGTCGACTGTTAGGGTGGACAACTGCACTAACACCGGTTTGGAAAACCTTGTGCTGAAGTCCACCCTCCTTTTCCTCTGACTGGTCACCCCTCACAAACAGAAGGTTTAAAAAGCAGGTGGGTGGGGTTTCTGCATCTGAGGTGACCATGTTAGGAATATCTATGATGTCATACAGAGCCAAAAGTAGAAAAAAGCTGTCTGAAACAGCCAGGCTGAAGTGAAAGTGAAATAAAGAACATAGCAAATAATAGAATGCAAATAAATAAAAGGAATGGATGCTAACCCCTTTGCAGCCATCTTATTTTGAAGCTGCTATTTAAATCAGTGGGAGGAGAGATGCAACGTTAGCATAAGCAGTCAGTGGGAGCTAAAAACTGCATGTACAGAGTCACCAGTCAAATAAAAATAGTTTGAATTTGGCAACTTTTCCCCAAAATAAGGTTTAAAAAGCTCCCACATCTTCTGCTTTCTTCATCGAGGGCTCAATTCAGAGCGACAGCATCATCGACGTTCATGACTTCCCTGCAGGAGGGCACTGAGCAAATGCCGTGTTCATTCACGTTCCAGAAAGTCAAGAAAAAGGAAACCGTACACTTGCATCTGTACTGTGATAATGAGTAGATAGTATGGCTGTGCCTTTTCCTCATTGGCTGATAGGGTGTCCAGTTGAGCTGCTGATTGGCTCTTTGGTGGCAGGGGTGGGGCAGCTCACATCTACAGACTTCAGCCACGTGTCCATGTGTAATATGAGCATCCACCACTGGAACAATGTGACAGGAAATGAGCAGAAGCATAATAGGTCCACTTTAAAGCTTGAATAAACACTGATCAAAGGCAGTGACACTAAAAAATGAGAGTAGTTCTCAGAGCTGTCTGTGAGGCTGCAGCATCCTTCTTTTTACCTGATGGCAGATAAATCATTACTATGAAGGACTTTTTTTGTGTGAGGTGACTCTGTCCTCACAGCAGCTCTTGAGACTTGGCACGATCCAAATGAAGGTCAAATGAAGTCTTCACTCCTTCGTGTATCAGAGCCATAATTTTTCTGTTTCTGAGTCATTTTGGTTTTTTGGAACAACTCAAAAATAAAACAACAAAAGCTGAAAACCTAGCCTGTTTTTTTCTTTTGCTTTTTAAGCTGCTGCATGTACAGATCTGTTTACATCAAATTAAGAGACACTTCAAATATAATCGAGAACTCCCATTCTTTGGACTTCCTGTTTCATGGGGGGTGCTCGGACAATAATCCCAAATGGATGGGGCACTTTTGTGGGGTAAATGTTGTTCTTCTGGTAACTTTCAAGATATTTTTGATAGCAGGGATAGAAGGAGGTCACGACAATAAATGTAGTTCCATTTTTAGCTCATTTAGAGGTTTGGATGGTACCATTGTTGGGCGAGATGTCATAGCTCCATAAGCCACTTCACTGAGGTTTGATTTGAGCATCAGAGAATTTCACAACCAGCTGCTTACCTGCAGGTTTCTTTTACCTCCTCACATCCACCACATCACCGATGGCCCACCTGTGGTCAGGGGTAACATCTGGGTTCTGTCATTGTCCACCTGTGATACCATGCTTAAACATTAGCCCTAACCATAGATGGACTGCTGGTGACCTGGTGGATGTGAAGAGGTTAAACCGTGTTTCTAACATCTCGTTATCATCGTTGGGAGAAGGGCGCCATCGAGGCAGCGGCCGGATGCTAGTGCATAAATTTCACATCACATCGTCAGTGCTGAAAACTAAAAATTTGGGATTTTTTGTGAACAGTGAGCAGTTAATATTTTATCATTTAAACATATTTTGAACTATGAGGGAAAAAAAAACTTTTAAAGCTGTTGGAAAGTTGATTTTTAAACATTATAACAGAGCTATATAAAAAAAGATTTTAGGTTATAATTTGGACAGTTTCATCCCTGAAGCACACAGCAAAGATCCAGCACATAAACAAAGCCGACATTTGGTGTAAACGTGAAACCTGAAAAAATACTTTTATTAAAGCTGCTGAGATGCCTGGAAAAGTTTTTCTGAGTGGGATGTGGTCTTTTTTTCATGGAATTATTAGAGAATCCATCTGGGGCTAAATTTGGCCCAGTAAGCAAAACCTGGGCCCATGGACTGAATGGATATGTTAGCTTCAAATATAATCACCAAAGATGGAGCTTTAAGTAGAGGACCGAGGGGGACGAGGGGGGGATTTAGATAGATCGACCGCCCTCTCACCCACTCTGTGGGGTGGTATGTGTGTGATCTCCAAGCTCGGGTCCTCCACCAGAGGCCTGGGAGTTTGAGGTTCCTGCACAGCTGATCCTGGGACTGTGCTCTTCTGGACAGAGATCTTGGATGTTGTGCCTGGAATCAGCTGGAGCTGCTCTCCCAGTTTAGGAGTTATAGCTCCTAATGCTCCCAATACCACAGGGACCACTTTGGACTTTATCGTCCACATCTGCTCCAGCTGTTTCTTCAGCCCCTGGTACTTCTGTTTTTTTCATGCTCTTCTTTCTGATGTTGCTGCCAGGATTGCCACGTCTATCACAACGCCGCTCCTCTCTCCTCGTCAGCCACCACTCTGTGTGTGTGTGTGGAACTGACCCTTAACCCTGTTTATAAAAACAGGACCAAGGTCCCGTGCAAACAGAATATCATTTGCTCTGGGTCTCTATTTTCATCTGGGACTAAACTGTCATTAAATCTGCTTGAAATCAAAGAACATCTCCTCGGCCTTTTCCCCTGAGTATCATCCACTGTTCTTCGGTATTAAAACTATCAGGTGGCAGGTCTCACTGGTGCACTGCAGGCAGGAGCTGCTAATAGTGATATGTGCATGCTTTCATTAGGACCAGTTTGTACCACTTCACTGGATCCATATCCTGTAACATCATCATTCCAGTTTAAAGGAAAAACTATTAGGAAAACTTCCATTTCATAACCCAACAGTGGTGTGGGGCACAGCATGAGGCTTGAGTCTCAGTGTTAAATAATAAGGATTTTTAAATTCTGACATTACTTCCTAATAGCTCTAAAGCCTCTCTGACTCATTTCTGTAAACTCTTTGGCGGCGCCTGGAGCAGAAATGAGCTTAAGTCTGTCTCGCTGTGACGACAGCCTGCAGCCTTCCTCCCTGCTGTTCATGATTGTGAAATTAGATCCCGCCTATTTTTCTTTCTCCTTTAATTAAAAGCGGTAATTAGTGTTTGCCAGCTTCCCAATCTCCCCTTTCATCTTCCTGTTCATAGAAGAGTTTTCAGTGCAAATGAGGCTGTGTAGCTGCGCGTGAATCGGTTTTAAGCCCCCAGTGGCCCCACGTTGGATTCAGTCCTGGCTGTTGCATAATATTAAACTTTCATTCCTGTTTCAGCTGAGTGAGCTCAGGCCTGCTGGCTGTGCTCAGGTGGAAAGATGGGCAAACACACAGAAAGTCAACAAAGACACTTGCTGTGCGCTTCCACGTGCACACCCATCTGCTGTTGGCCTTCCACCTGCCTTCATGGCAAAACCTAAAACAGTCACAAAGAAGCATTTGATTGGTTTCTAATTGTGAGCATGAATGTTTTCCTATTAGCATGAATTTGTAATATATTTTAATAGTAAGTCATGAGGGAATTTTCAGAGGATTGTGTGCACCCTGTGGTTCAGGAGCTTGTAGATTAGCAGCAGTAACTTTAGCTCTAACATTGTTGTAGAGGAATGTGGACCC
Source organism: Australoheros facetus (assembly GCA_030220045.1). Classification (NCBI taxonomy): domain Eukaryota; kingdom Metazoa; phylum Chordata; class Actinopteri; order Cichliformes; family Cichlidae; genus Australoheros; species Australoheros facetus. The sequence continues at coordinate 22,413 of JASGAU010341518.1, forward strand.
ACGCTTTATCACAGCATTGCTTCGGTTCATTGAGGTTTGCAGACATTCATTAATGCACAGCTCTCTGCAGGTCCCCCCACAGCAGGTCAGTGGGGTCTGGAGGTCTGGACTGTGACGGGCCGTTGCAGCACCTTCATGTTTTCTTTTTCAGCCGTCCTGATCGGGATCACTGTCCTGTAGCAGGACTCAAAGCTTAGCTGTGGGACAGATGGCCTCACATTGACTCTAGAATATTTTGGTATACAGAGGAGTCATGGTTGGCTCAGTGACTGTAAGGTGCCCGGGACCTGTGGCTACAGAACAAACCCAAATCCTCACCTCTCCACCACCGTGCTGACAGCTGGTCTGAGGTGTTTGTGCTGATATGCTGTGTTTGGGTTTCCGGAGGACGTTCTTCCAGAAGTCTTGTGGTTTGTTCAGATGCATCTCTGCAAACCTCAGCCCTGCTGCTGTTCTTATGGGCTCGACACTTGGGGAGCGACAAACGACAGCGACAAATGTCGCAAAGCATCGCATCGCCACTGGGGTGAAACCGAACACACGGGACGCGATAGCGACGGCAGCATTGCAAATCGTGCTCTCACGTCACTCATCTCCAAGAAATGTGATTGGTTATGAAACTGGAGGGATTTAGACATTTTTAAAGCAGTCCGTGTCAGACACGGCAGTAAAGATGAGGAGTCAGAAGATTTTACTGGAACTGACAGAAATCTTGCTGTTCAGTCTCCTCTACAAAAGAAAAAGACAACCTTGGGTTCATCCTATTTTAGCACAAAAGTCCTCTCTATCCGTCTGTTTAACGTTAGTCTTGCGCCAACATGTTCCCATACGGCTGTGTTTTATGTGTGTCTCAATAATCACTGCGTGAAGTGTCATATAATATAGGAAAGTCAACCACAGCTAAAATAATGCTTTCCTTCGTGCTGAAAGTGGTTGCAGACTGCAGCGTGTAGCATACTCTCCGCTCATTGGTCCGTCAATGAAACCCTCGCTGATTGGTTTAGTGCCACGCGACAGCGACAAAAGTAGAACATTTTTCAACTTTGTTGTGTCGCGTTGTTGTGATTAAGAACTATAACAGTGTCTTAAGATTTAAGTCACACTGGGTCAAAGGCCAAGGAATGAAAATGTGTTTTTAAATGAGATTTAAAAACAGAAAGTGAAGGAGCTTGTCTGACATACAGCGGTAAATTATTCCATAATTTTGGAGCCGCAACTGCAAAAGCTCGATCACCCCTGAGTTTTCGTTGCGACTTCGGAACAAGTAAAAGCATCTGGTCTGCTGACCTAAGGGAACGAGATGGAACATATGGGTGCAGCAGTTCAGATAGATAAAATGGGGCACAACCATTAAGAGACTTAAAAACAAATAAAATAATTTTAAAATGGATTCGTAAATGAACCAGAAGCCAGTGAAGAGAAGCTAAAATTGGGGTGATGTGCTCTCGCTTGCTTGTACCAGATAAAAATCGTGCA
>JASGAU010341529.1:0-15390 GCA_030220045.1 Australoheros facetus
CAGACTGCTGGCTTACTTGTGGTTCCTCGGATACTTAAGAGTAGAATGGGAGGCAGAGCCTTCAGCTTTCAGGCCCCTCTTCTGTGGAACCAGCTTCCAGGTGAGGTTACTACTGTTGTGATTTGGCACTATATAACTAAAACTGAATTGATTTGATTAAGGCTGAGTCTAATGGGAAACGTAATAAAACAAAATAAAAACACTAACCAACCCTGATAGCAACAGTGGTTTACCCCTGGAGCATTTAAGCAGGTGACCAGACTTCCCAGGCATTTTAGGGCCTACACCCTGCTGAGGGGAGTCTATTATTATTATTGCTGATATTATATAATAGTTGAACACAGTAATTTTCATAAACCACAGACGAGGAAGAATTTGAGTTTAATACAAAATAACTGACAGTTGAAACATTTCTAAATAAGGTTTTCTTTTCCACACAAGAACCGTTCGGTCCCTTTCTGCATTCTTCTGCAAAATGTGACTGCAAAAAACAAATATTTAAAAAAAAAAGGAGGAAAATTTGGTGAAATTCCACTAAAAAAAATTGGTTAAGAAGAATGTTTATGAGCCTAAAATGTAGGAGTGAGTGGTTTATGCATTTTCTTTATTTCAAAGTCTTTTGATTGTTTTATTTCCAGCATGCAAATAAAAAATGACCTCTCCTCTGTGCCTACAAAATGCATTGTAAACAGGAATAAGGACAGTGAACCGTCACCAACACGATGCCACTCAATTTACATGCTTGAAAAGGTCTTTAAAGAGTTGAATTAAAAGAAATATTCTAAATGGCTGCTCTGGAGATTGAAAGCCTCTCTTTTTAGGCCTGTTTCAAGGTAAGGCCTCTTAATCTAAGGAGGCATTACAAAATAAATCTATTAACAATCTTTAACTTCAGTTTTTGACAATTCATTAATTAAAAGAAGCAATAAATGCTTACATTTAGATTTTTATGTTAGTTCTAGCCATTCTTGCTTAACCTAATGGGTTGAAAGAACACATTGTTCGAGTGCAAACAATATTTCTGTTGTTTGTGGTTTAAAGAAGCAGCTTTTATCACAGTGAATATTTTAGGAAATCATGTTTTAAGTCAAGCTTGTGAGTTGCCAGAAAATATTAAAGTGGCAACAAACAGTTTTTCAGCCTTTTTATTTGAAATAATCAAATGCCGCTAATTAACAGGAGGCTTTGTGGCGTTTCCTTTGCAGTGTCGGTGTGGATGTGTTGGAGGGAGTCAGCGTGCCGCAGCATCCTCTAATGTCAACAGCGAAGAGCTGAGAGTGTGACGTGAACCTCAGACAGACACAGAGTTTCTCTGTTTCCCTCAGCGAACATAGACGCAGCTTCCATTTGCAACAATAGAAACTCCGTTGTGGTGCACACCCCACACCCCCGCCTACCCACGGGGGTGAGACGATAACACGAAGCCCAGCAAACCCGTCAGACAGGTTCACATAATGCTCGACCGGGTCACGAAGTGTAACCAATGATACCTCCGTCAGTTTCCCACAGTAAACACAAAGGAAGAGAACCGTGCATTAAAGTCACTTCCAGCTTAGATTCAGGGAAACACGATAACCCAGTTAGCCACATGGATACGGCAGAGATGGGACGTTACAAATTCTCCCGTCACAACTGGAGTGTGTTTCTAAATGGCAACAATCACCATAAAATAACCAGCTTCCTCCCACGTTCACCTGAACAGATTTAACTGCTTTACAGCTACAAGTTCATGTTAGTGTTAATGGCCACAACATGACAGCTGAAAAATAAGAGCATCAGTCTTCAGCTACGCCAGCGGCTCTGTGAGCTGATTTAAAAGCTCGTTATAAAGAAAACCGAACTGATGTGTTTATGTTCATCTTCAACTGTTGCTGGCAAAATAGAAAAAAAAAATAACTACAGTAAATTACAAAGAAGATCCAAGTTCAATATCATTTTATTTATCACTTTCTCACAGTCGTGCACACACTCCCACTTTAATGGAAGCATCAGGGGAAACTTGGGGTTCAGCATCTTGCTCAAGAACACTTAGGATGCAGACTAGAGGAGTCAGGAATCGATCCAGCAACCTTCCAACGGGTAGACGACCTCTACCACCTGACACACACACACACACACACACACACACACGATCATTTTCCAGTTAACCAGTACAACTATTGGATCATGTTGCTTTGTTGTCTAACTGCCAAAAGGTGAAGCCACAGTGTTCCTTCTCATTAGCTGTGAGTCACACAGTTTCTTAGGTTCTCAGGGATAATGATGAAAAACATTTCTTAAAAAAATTAAAATAAATAAATAAAAATAAAAGGCCTGATACCCCTACTCCCAGTCACGTACTCTCAGAGACATACACACACACACACACACACACACACACACACACACACACACACACACACGGACTTTGCTATCTGTTGCCATGGAAATAAGGTCTGAGAGACCAAATTCAAAAGAAATCACAAAATAAGGGAAGGAAAGCTGGGTTAGGAATCAGTCAATAAACGAATAAATGAGGTTTTTTTTTTTAAAAAGGAGAAAAATATGAAGATGTGTAGCTGTAGTTTGGAAAAACAAAATCAAACTACCCCCCCACAAATCTGTTATCCAATGAGTAAAAGACAATAAAATCTCTACACGTGGCTTCGATAACCCTCAGTTTTTTTACACGCTGGTCAGCTCAGGAGCAGAGCTGCTAGCTGCAGAGGTTACTGACCGGGCCTCACATCTTTATCACCCGGTCTGAATAGCTATCAAGATATTTACTCTGGAGCTTTTAAAGTCAGACGTAAAGCTTTTCTTAGATTGCCACTGGGCAAAAAAAGCCACAGACTGTACACAAAAGATGGATGGAGCCACGTGACATCACTCAGTGTTTTTGGACACGTCAGCGTTTTAGCTTCACACTGAATTTTTTTTTTGAGGGGAGAAGAAATAACCATATTTGGTCAAGAGGGTGGCGTGATAAACTGTAACGGTGCAGCACACAGACACACATACATGCTAATTAGCGCCAAGTACCCGTCCAATAAAATACCACAATTTCACTTAAAAATTGAAGCACCAACTGGCCACAAGCAGAACTTTCCACACTGTCCACTTTGTTTATGACCAAGATTCTTCTAAGCCCTCCAACAAGGACACCGTCAGGTGTGGCACTCAGGTGTCCTTTGTACTTTTCAAATCATTATAAGTGCATTTATTGCAGAAGGATAACCAAGATGAGGCAATCAAGTCCACCCAACTCAGCTTCATTTATATAGCCCCATTATAAATCAAATAAGCAACACTACATACACGTGAAGAACTGACGTTAGTATCAGGTGCACGCTCTGTGAACCGACTGCTAAAATCTCTGAAGGAGCAGAGTGAGGGCTGTAATGGGATCTCCAGGTGTCTCATGTTTCAGCAGCCTGTGGTCAGGAAGCTAAAAACTACCTTTTGTGTCTCTTCTTGAAAAGTGCAGTTAAAGATTTGGGTGGTGCAACCTTTTTATCTGACAGGAGCAATGTGTGTGTCTGGACTTTGACTTCCAGCCGGCCTTAAGTGCACTTCCCTGTTAGCCTCACCCGTTAGCCTGGCCCCGAAATGTCTTTCAGCACCCATCTGATGAGGAATTCCCGCAGAGCAGGCCAGGCTGCCCGATTATCCTTCAGACTGGATGCAACACAGAAGAAGCAGGAAAGAGGACACTGAGAAGTCAGGAGCTTTTATGCAACTCAAGCAGCTCCCAAAACTAGTATTTCCAATAATATTTGGAAAAAAAATGTATTTGTTTTTAGGTGGGGATTTTCATTAGGTCGAACGTTTACAAACACTCGTCATAGACGGTGATTTCTGTGAGCCGTTCTTTTTCTGATGCTGAACAACACATATTTTCACATATTTATTTGGGACTTTCTAAAATAAAGATGGGGTCAAAATTATGTACACAGTGTCAAAAATGTACACACACCTACATGACCGACTATAGATGGTAACTAGTTTAGTTATTTAAAAGTGGGTCATTCTATCTCACAGTCACCACATTTTTAGAATATTTTCTGCTCAACCACCTCCGATTTGGTTCAGGCCTGCCAAGAACTGGAAGCTGCTGGAACATCAGCGTCTCCGTCTACTGAGCTTAAGAAAACGACACAGTCAAGCACGGCGGTGGTAGGATCGTGCTCGGGGCTGGCAGGAAGAAGACTATCTCAGAAGTGTTTTAACAGGACCCCAAGCACACATTAAAGCTAGCTGTGGAAAAACTAAAACAAGCCAACAGTAAATGTTTGGAGTGGCTTTCTAAAGTCCTGAATGCAAACCTGTCAAAAGTATGTGGCCTGTGCTAAAAGTGGATCAAATGAAGTATCAGTACTGCTTAAAAACGTGGTCAAGAATCCAACAGGAATTCAGCCAGAAGCTTGTCTGTGGTTACCAAAAGCTTCCGGTCAGTTGTGCACTCGTCCCCAGAAAAGAGTTCACAGAAATTAATGAAGCTCTGATACTGCAATGACAATCAGTCCACGCAGACCATTTACCAAAATTACTGTCAGCTTCTTGCTACTCAGTTCAAAAGGATCTCCAAGCTGTAACTAAAATATCTGCCAGCTTTATTATAAAAAGCCAAACAAGGATTTTCCACCCAAACTACGGAGCTCTCTCCAACACGTCGGCATCAACTGTGTTCCAGATGGCAGCTGGTTCATGAAGGCTCCTCGTGTAATGGGAAAATAACATTTCATCCTGACATCAGCATGCTGCAGTACCATGAATCAGTTCATGTCAGCACAATAGCTTATCTCATGTTCACCAATAGGAGCCATCACTGATGTTTCTAACTAAGCTTGAGGACAGGAGAGTCTGGCTCTCTCTGGACTGTAGGATTTAAATTTTCCTCTCAGAGTGAATCTGCAGCACATCAGTGAGGATGTTTTCCTGTTGCAGGCTCAGTGTCTCAGATTTTTTTTTTACACTGGGTGTGTGTTTACATTAAAATGCTGTGTAGCACAACTTTGGTCTCGTCTCACATTAACGTCCTCCTCTGCAGACTGCTGCACTACCTGATGCCGTTTAGATTTCCAGGAAATAGTTATTTGAGACAGCTGAGGCCATCTGCTGTGAATGCTAATGTTATGGTACATTTATATTTCCCGCACAGAGAAGCACATAAAACGGACTATCAAAGCAGAGCAGTTTAGAGACGATGCTCTCCATCTCACTCATTTTTCTTCTGACTGGCAGAAATCTGATTCATCAAATTCAGGTACGTTTCCGTGAGATTTCACCAGTTTTTCCTGTCTCAAGGTAAACGAGCTAGATGCGATAGTATGAGTTGAAGCAGCATTTGCTATGATCCTGTCAGCTGCTAAGAAGTTGAAAAGCTCCAGAACAGCATGAAGATGTTCAACTACAAACTACAAGAAGTCTGGATTTGAAAGAGCAGCATTTTATTTATTTTTCCTGACAAAACTGCTCATAATTAGGTTTCAGAAAAGGTAGGACAGGAAAAACTATGGAAATGTGTTTAATGCATAAAAAACCCTCAAAGTTAATGAAATTTGTTAATTGTGTATAAAAAGGGGGTCCCAGATAGGCTGAGTCTTTCAGAAGTAGAGATGGGGAAGGGTTTACCCCTCTGTGTGAGTAAATCATCCAACATTTTAGTGTTAATGTCACTCAGTGTACAACTGCAAAGAATCTGGGAATTTTATAATCTGCAGTTCATGATTCACTTTCAGTTTTCAGAATCTCTACAGCAGAGGCAAGGTTGGGTCCTCAGATAGCACTGCACTAAAACCATAAATGATTCTGTGAGGAAATCACCACATAGGCCATCCATCCATCCATCCATCCATCCATCCATGCACCAACCAACCAATCCACCCGTCCATATACTGAGCCAGCTGAAACCAATGCAGTGACTGGAGATAAATGAAAGAGAAAAATGGTTCCAACATATCAAATCCATCATAAACTTTTCAAAATGTGTTTCTAAAGATAAACGTAATGGATATAAACAGCTAAAATATCTCAAAGTATGAACTGACATTTATACACAATCTGCTCAAGTCGTGAACAGGCTGAAATTTAGCTGAAAGTAAATAAATAAAATAATGAATATCTAACAAATTACTGAAATTAGATATGCAGCAATTATCCATCAAATTAAAACAGTTTTCATAATCAAAGGGGTCAGGTGACTGTCATAATAAATAATGGAGATGGTACTAAAATGCTCTGCTGCTTCAAGGTCAGTACAACCTTCCTTATTTGAAGGCCCAGTGTTACAAAAGGAAAAAATAATAACTAATTATTGGAAATAATACTGAAGTTTGGACCTCAGATGGTACACTATACTGTTCTGGAATGAATATGGTCACAAATGGCCTGTAGCCAACTAGCTGCATTAATAATGCAGACAGACTCACTACCATAAACTCACTTCATGCTGGTTTAGGGATTTGCATCATTGCTGTGATGTGGACTGTGTTTACTTATGGATCAGCAGAGCATAAACCAGCACAGGCTGCAAGGACAAACAGCTCTCAGTTAATGGGAGCATCTCCTCAGTGAGGCCTGAGGATTCATGGTCCCAGCAAAAAGGCTTTGCAACTGTTAATGCACTCCACCAGGATCTTCCAGCACAACCACTGTGTTGTGGAAATTTTAGTGCTTTGAAAAAAATAAAATAAGAGTCTACTGCCATAGTTGTCTTTAGAAAATGTATTCTGGGAGGAAGGAATGTGGTCAATACAGAGCACGCAGCGATGCAGGAATTCAGAGACACAGAGACAGACCAAACTCTTAGTTCCAGTCATCCTATACAAGTCACACACAGTTCAGAAAGATAGTTTGCACAAACAGGTCTCACTGGTGTTGGAGACAGAGGTACCAAGACAGATACCAGAACTCCCTCTGCCAGGGAGGTCCCACATGCCTACATCTCCACTACATGCAGGGTCAAGAGGTCAAACACCACGAAGTATGAGAAAGAAAAAACCTCAAACCTTGGACATAAAATAATCCTCCATACCTGTAAAATGTGAATAAAAACAGAATGTAATACTTTAGAGCTCTCATAAAGCCAAATTTAATTCAAAATAGAACAGGTTTTAAGCTGAGTAAATGTATCATTTTAAGAAAAGAAAAAAAAAGATCATTTTGAATTTAATTGCAGCAACATGTCTCAAAAGTTGGGACTGTGTTTCCCTCTGTGCAACATCCACTCTTCTTTTAACAACAGTCCGTAAACATCTGGGAACTGAGGAGAGCAGCTGCTGGACTTCTGGGAGAGGAATGCTATCCCATTTTTATCTGATAGAGGATTCTAGCTGCTCAACAGTCCTGGGGGGGCTTCTTTGTCATATTTTTCCTGTCACGATGCTCCAAATGTTTCCAGTTGGTCACAGGTCTGGACTGCAGGCAGACGTGCTGTTGGAGTAGATGCAGGTTAGCATCGTCCTGCTGAAAGACCTTCCCTGAAAAGGACGTCATCTGGACGGGAGCACATGTTGCTCTAAAACCTGTCCATACCTTTCAGCACTGATGGAGCCTTGTCAGATGTATAAGCTGCCAAATCCATAGGCACTAATGCACTCCCATACCACCAGAGACGGAGGCTTTTGCACTGAGTGCTGATGAGCCGGATGGTCATCCACGCTTTCCAAAAACAATTTCAAATTTGGTCTGACTGCAGAACAGCTTTCCATTTTAAGTGAAAAAGCTGGATGCGATCATGTTCACATACAGCTTCTTCTTTGCATGATGGAGCTTTAAACCTGCATTAGCGGGTGTCACGGTGAGCTGTGTTTACAGACTAATTTCTGGAAGTGCTCCTGAGCCTGTGCAGTGATTTCCATGACAGAATCGTGGCCGTTTTTAATGCAGTGCTGCCTGAGGCCTGAAGATCACAGGCTTCCAACCCTGTCCCTGTGCACAGAAATGTCTCCAGATTCTCAGAATCTTTTAATAAGATTATGCACTGCAGATGATGAGAGGAACGTAATTCTGAAACTGTTCCACAATTTGTAGACAGTTTTTTGCAGACTGGTGAACCTCTGCCCATCTTAACTTCTCAGAAACTCTGCCTGTCTAAGATGCTCTTTTTATATCCAATCATGTTATTGACCTGTTGCTGTCATAGAGCTGCCTCTCGTGCTATGACAGCTGGGATAGGCTCCACCCCACCTCACTTATCCAATTGAATTGGACAAGTGGAAGAAAATGGATGGCTGCAAAATGCTGTTTTAGTACCACTTTTGTTGCCCCCATCCCAACTTCTTTGTTATCAACAAATTCAAAGTTACCTAATATTTTTCATTAAACAGTAAAATATCTCAGTTTAAATATGTGAATTGTTTTCTATGTTCTACTGTGAATAAAATATGGGTTTATGAGATTCGCAAATCACTGAACGTCAACCAGAAGTACTATAAAGTCTGTCTGTAGTGTTGTCAGCACAGCATCGTGTTGTGTTTTGGCTGTTGACTCGGACAACCACCACCTTTAGGTTCAAAACAGCCCCGCCTTGAAATCCGATTAGCCCGGTCTGTCCCGACTCCCAAAACAACACATGCCTCTTAGTAGTTTGGTCCACTGCCTGCCATTCCATAAGTCCTGCATTTTGTTAGCTTTATTACCTCCTGGAGGACTCTTACGTTAAAATGCTTCCACCATATTATTATTCTGTTGAAGCTGAGTCTTCTAATGCCTCTTCATTGACTCTGTCCACAGTAACAATCATTAGATCTCAACTTTCACTCAGTTTGAGTGTTTTGGCTTATTTATGACACAATCCCAGATCTGTTTGACAGCTGATCTGAAGCAATTCACTCCAACAGCACTGAGAAAAAAAGAAGTAATAATTCTGCTTTGTGTTTATTATTATTGAGGTCAGAGTTCAGCGTCGTGGTGTAACGGGCTGCATTCGATTTAAAAGTGCTCCTCGATACATTTTAACCCTTTTAATATGGTTAATTATTGTGATTTTAAAATGTTTTACAGGAATTTGACTTGTTTTTTTAATAATTCACTTCTACTGTTAACATCAGATTCATGGTTAACTAACAAATAACTATAATGTTAATTTAGATGCACACAAACTGTAAACCTTTCCTGTTTGATCCCCGAACAGCTGTTACAACAGCTGCTATATTCAGCAGGAGACTTAAAATATGAGCCAGAAATATCACTGTTATTCCTCAGTTTGGATAACCAATATTCTCTCTTTTGTCTGCATTTCTCAGACATATTTTTAAAATTTTATGTCCTCCCCAGCCTGTTGGCAGGGATGTTGAAATATCCTGGCTGTATGTTGCCTCAGGGCAAAGTGAGCAGGTTATAGAACATGACGTGAAGCACATTTTAAGCAGTAGGCAACTAAAACACGAGTTTCTGGGAATAGTGTTGGCATTGCCTACGATAAGATTATGGGAGTAAGAGGTGGAAAAAGTTTGAGCTCTAAGAGCTGCCCTTTTTCTTCTAATTAAACTGAGTTAGTCCTGAAGTCTCTGTGCAGGCTCCTGGTTTCCTGAGCTGCAGTGAGGACATAAATACTTGGCACGCAGCAGGATTTTATGCAGGTACGGGCTAATTTCAGCGCGGAGGGGACAAGAAAAAGACTGCCTAAAATCCTCTGGGCTTCCAACCACCCTTTGAAGTCTCCAAAACATAACATCTTTGCATAAAGCGATGCTAGGGGAAAAGCTGTGCTCCATGAATAATTTATCATTTACTGGCATAATACGAGTCATCCTTGTTGGCACAGGGCGTGCGACACAATCTAGATTAGTGTAAAATATAAAAACACCAAGACAGCTGAGTAAGTGCAGCTCAAAGCCGTGCACGATGATCAAATAATCCAGCTGTGGGGCAGCTGGATAGGCTGGATCGATGCTGTTTGTTTGAGACGGGACAGCGAAGCAGCGCTGCGTCCGTTTCCGACCAAGACGCTGTGTGCAAAACTGTGTAGTAAATGCGCATAAATTAAGGAAAAGATGTTTTGGTTACATGTTCCTGCAACATAAAAGACGACATAATTACACTTTTCTAAAGAACATTAGAAACCATTTAATTCCGCGCTAATATGGTGAAGACGCAGTGAGCACTTTGGTGCGCTTTTGGATATAAACATTGGGACCGCTCACTGCCGCGGAGCCGTTTACAGGCACAAATCGTTGCGGTGCGGCTGAAAAAAAGCAAATTATTTTTAAATAAAATGGAAACTAATTTACGCCGAATTTAAAAGTGGGTTTTAATGTTTAAAACCTAAGGACTGGTAAAATCCGCAGGGGCCCACGCTGCTTCTCAATCTGCTCTATCCTGTTAAAATGCACTGTTTCCCGCACTTGCTTTTAGTTATTAAGATAGCGGAAAGTTGGGAGCAACAGCGGCCATCTGTCCTACCTTCATGTCGGGGCTCCCCCTGTAACGACACGGTTCCGTCCCTGTGGAGGAGGATGGAGGACGGGTCCTTCACCCGGCTGACTCTCCCGGCCGGCGGGCGGGGCACCCTGAGCCCGCTGCAGCACTGGTAGCACACCGCCCATGCCTGCTCCTCGTTGATGGGCTGCTCGTAGGACTTCAGCACCTCCTCCAGAGACAGTTCCCGGGGCTCCGCCAGGTCCCGGGAAGCGTCGCGGTCCGTGGAGGCGGTTACCCGCGGGTCCCCGTCCTCGGCGCTCCTGTTGGTGGATCTGGCCATGGCTGCGACGCCGTGGAGTCCATTCTTTACTCCGCGGGCACCGGAGCCATTGATGCTGTCCGCCTCTCGGCCCAGTCTCCAGTGCAGTCCGCGGCTCGACGTCTCCTCAAGTACCGCAGCTGCGCCTCGTTATCGCCGCGCTGCTGTCAGGGTGGTCACAGGCAACGCAGCGTTTCCGGATCAACTTTTCAAAACACAATAACATTTCAAAGTAAAATACAATCAGACGCTAATTCAAGCGGACTCATTTAAATATTAAACAATCAAAATGGTCACATTTTAGTTTTTTGTTCTGTTTCTCAATCCTACAACACTGTGCAAAAGTCTTGAGCCACCCCTCATTTCTCGATATCTCACTTCCAAACATCCAGACTTTGATCTCATAAAGTGGCTTTGAGAAATAGTTCTCCAGCTTTCTGAAGGTCTTTCAGAGTTTTATTTGCCTTTTCAATAACTTTCAAAGTCCAGTCCTCGTCCCTGACCATCACCAGAAGAATTTTTTATTGTTGTTGGTTAAGCTTCTTTACACTGACCTGAATCATTCAAATATAAAAAGGCTCCTAACTCTATTAAACCAATATTAAATTCTATCTTCATGCACTTTGTTAACAGCATCCTGTCACATAAACATTCTTTAAATAAATCTACAAAAAACACCAACGAAAACAGTTTGACAGACATGAAACGGAATTTTTGCACCATCATGGTAATTCCTAAAACTTGGTGTGCTGTGGATCCTTTAAAAAATCAGATTAAACTGGACAGGTGGAGGATGAAAGAAGAAATGTCAGGCCTAAAAAACAGCAAATCTACAGCAGATGAAGAAAACCTGAAAGTCACATCCTTAAGAAACAGGAGAAAATCCAGCAAAGACCTGAGAGCTGCATCTGGCCTTTCAGCTGATCCATCTGCTGCTCACTGAAGCCTCGTCACAAATGTCTCAGTCAATGGTGAATAGTTCTCACATTGCACTTTTCTACTCTACTTAAGCACTCAAAGCACTTTATACAACATGCCTCATTCACACCCTAAGTGCTTTCTATCTAACATTCACTCTCCAATGAACACATCAGAGAGCAACTTGGGGTCCAGTATCAAAGATACTTTGGCATGCAGGCCGGAGCAGCCAAGGGTCAAACTACCAACCTTCTGATTAGTAGATGCTCTACGTTCTGAGCTGCAGCCTGCAGGAGAAAAGAATGCCAAATTACACAAGAACTGGACTGGAAATCAGTGACAACAGGTCTGATGGAGCGATGAATCCAGATTTGAAATCAGCATCAGCATCACTTTTGGATGGCAAAAATGTTTGTTTTTGTCAGTGGTTTTCTGCATCATTGGACTGGCAGTATTTTCAGTTATGTGCTGTTTGCACATTGCGCATTCACAGCAGTATACAGTATCATGCATGGATGTAACCTTTGTTAGATCGTTGAGCCTCTAAAGTTGAATAACTGAGCCAGACTCTCCATCATCTGGCCCTCAGTCTAACACTTTCTAGTTGTGAGCTCTTGATTATTTTAATTTATAGTTGGTAAGTTGTTTTCTAATTTATGTAAACACACAAAACTACACAGAAACCCACAGGCAGGGTTACAGAGTGCTCCATGGAAGTCTGCACACTTATACAATGAAAATTCACTGTTTGGCCTGAATTTAAAGTAGACATTGTCAAAAATTTCTTCTCTTACTTTTTGTTCTTGGACAGACTTCATCGTACAGACATTAGTGCTCCAGTTTTGGTGGGTGAAATTCTAGTATTTTCTGTTAATTGGTCCTAGTTAGCCAATATCAGTGTCAGTGAGTTGCACCCCTACAATTTATTGAAGCAGCTTTATAAAAGTGCTCACTAGCATCAGCTGATAATGTGGCAATCCACCTTTTCATCCAAATATGGTCATTTCTGTCTCCAAAAACCCAGCATTAAGGCAGTCAAAATGCTGAGCGGTGGCTACATCCACTTTTTTTTAATGGTTTTGACCAACAGGTGGGTGAAGCCAGAGCTGTGTGCATGTGAGATGACCATATAAGGACATCCAGTCTCAATGACATCAAACAGGACCAAAAGTTTAAAAAAAAAAAAAAAAACCTGCCTAAAACTGAGTCCTGAGCTTTTGGGATTACTTGTACATATGTTGACTTTTTAGGAAACTTTATCCATTTTTAAATATGAACATCCAACAATGTAACATTATACATGTGACAGAAAAAAATAAAAGGAGAAGTAGAATAAAGCCCCCTTTATTTACTCCTTGTTCTGTCAGCAGAACATTCTCTGAACTTAGTTTGTCAAATTGTAAACTCATTTACATGTGATCGGAGACAAAAAACAAAAATGAACTACTTTTAAATTAAAATAAAATAAAAAATAAAAATTCTGTTAAGGTAATAAAATGTATTAGTTGATTCCAGTCAAATCAAGCAGGATGGTTTACATGCTGTCTATGAATCAGGCCACCTTGCATACTTTTATTTTGAAAGTTAAAGTCAATGCATTTCCTACTTTAGTGTTTGTTTTATTTTGTTTTCCTGCTGCCATATCAGCAAAAAAGAGAGAGAAAGAGATCCATCCTCATTGTTCACCTTCACAGGGAGCGTTCATCGTTCTGAATCACTCACTGATGTGGTGACATGTGGATGCACAGTCAGATTATGGGACGAGGGGCCCAAAATTTGTTCTCCAGACGATGCTGATCGGTTTTAGTCACTTTGTTTTGCAGCGGTTTTGTCCTCATATCTGTTCATTTTGCATGTAGTTTTATTCCAGTCCACCTCTTTGGAGTCCTTTTGAGTTTCTTTATGGTGATTTAGTGTCTCTCTGTAGCATGTCCTGATTTTGCACCACTTGTATGAACTTCTTATACACTGCTCAAAAATATTAAAGCAACACTTTGAAAAAACATCAGATCTCAATGGAAAAAAAATCATGTTAGATATCCACAATGATATGGACTGTTTAATGTGTGAGGAATGAAAGGATGCTGCATCACTGGATGGAAATGAAGTGTCAACTTACAGAGGCTGAATTCAAAGACACCCAAAAATCAAAGTGAAAAAATGATGCAGCAGGCTGGAACATTTTGCCAAAATTTAGTTGGCTGGCTGGCACTCAGTGGTTTGTATGGCCCTCACATGCTTGTATGCATGCCTGACAACACAGAGGAATGTTCCTAATGAGATGACAGATGGTGTCATGGAGGATCTCCATCCTAGATCTAGACTAGGGTGGAGTGCAGTCTTGAGGTGTCCCATGGACTGAAACCTCCTGTCCCAGAGGTAGGTGTGGGGGCCAGTCAGTGGTATCAGTTCCTTCATCCTCAGTGAGCTGCCTGCATACTCTCACCACATAAGGCCCCAGGAAGACCCCAGGTCCCACTGCAGCAGCGTGGGGTCTGACAGTGGGTCCAAGGATTTCACCCTGATGGCAGTCAGGGTGCCGTTGCCTCGCCTGTAGAGGTCTGTGTGTCCCTCTATGGATATGCCCCCCCAGACCATCACTGACCCACCACTAAACTGTTCATCCTGAACGATGTTACAGGCAGCATAATGTTCTCCACAGCTTCTCCAGACCCTTTCAGGCCTGTCACACGTGCTCAGGGTGAACCTGCTCTCATCTGTGAAAAGCACAGGGCTCCAGTGGTGGACCTGCCAGTTCTGGTATTCTATGGTAAATTCCAATCAGGCTCCACGGTGCCGGGCAGTGAGCACAGCGCCTACTAGAGGACGTGGGGCCCCCAGGCCACCCTCATGAAGTCTGTTTCTGATTGTTTTGCTCAGACATTTACACCAGTGGCTGCTGGAGGTCAATTTGTAGCTCTTAGTGCGCCTCCTGTTCCTCCTTGCACAAAGGAGCAGATACTGGTCCTGCTGGTGGGTTAAAAATATGTCAGTGGCAATCCTGGAGGAGTTGGACTACCTGTGCAGCCAGGTATCACCTCATGCTACCAGTAGTGAACTATCCAGGTTAAAAACTGCATAATAAAACATGCAGAGTTACCCGTTGTGGTGATCCCTTATGAATAAACGAGCAGCCAAAGTTGCTTAATTAGCAAAATCTGAAATGTGGGCTTTTTTGTGCAGAAGCAGGTGTAAACAATTATACCATTTCTATCTCATGAACACCCCAGTTTCTGCATAATGGGATTAAAAAGAAGTGGAACAGCTTCCCTGGAGCCGCTCTGGTTCTGCTGGAGGTTTCTTCCTGTTAAAAGGGAGTTTTTCCTTCCCACTGTCACCAAGTGCTGCTCATAGGGGGTCGTTTTGACTGTTGGGTTTTCTCTGTAGTTATTGTAGCGTCTTTACCTAGTATATAAAGCGCCTTGAGGCGACTGTTTGTTGTGATTTGGAGCTATATAAATAAAATTGAATTAATTTGTATTATTATATTACAAAACTAAACACCTGTTTCAGATTCTTTCTAAATGAGCTTTGTTAGTGAGAGGATACACAAAAAAGAATATTGTATTTATTAGTGCCTCAGCCAGCAGATGGCGCCCCAGTGTAAGTTATTCTCTGCTGAGAAACTCCTGTCACAGTTTGAAGCCATCAAGGTTCTTAAAAACAGAATAAATTAGAGAGGAACGTGTTTCAGTATTTGTTGCTATACATACACTGCTCAAAAAAATAAAGGGAACACTCAAATAACACATCCTAGATCTGAATGAATGAAATATTCTCACTGAATACTTTGTTCTGTACAAAGTTGA
>JASGAU010341530.1:0-11522 GCA_030220045.1 Australoheros facetus
GTACCCTGCCTCTCGCCCTATGACAGCTGGGATAGGCTCCAGCCCCCCCGCGACCCTGAACAGGATAAGCGGAAGCGAATGGATGGATGGATGGATCTTTGTGATTTAGTTTACAAGACTTAATTTAGATTTGACTGCCTTAAAACTCTGAAACCAAGGAAAATTTGCATGTGTGAGGCTGGAACAGGTGACCTGAAAATATTACTTAGGAATTAATCAGTTAAGTGTTGCAGAGTACTGATTGATCTGTGAATCATTGAAGCCGTAGTTTTGTTTGTTTCTCCCCAGACTTCAGGTTTCTATGCACTTAAAGTCAACCGCAGCCGCAGGGAGCTGTTCAGTTTATATTAATCAGCAGACACATGCGCTTATATTAAGAGAAGTCGAAGACAAAAGTGGGAAGAAAACACAGCTGCAGTTTATAGCTGTATTCAGTCGAATTTTTAATATTCAGAATAAATATTGATTTGCTGAATGCTTTTTAAAAAAATATAATCAGGCCAGAGTACAGAGTACATGCCAGTGGGCATTTTTCCATTTTGGCAGCACCCTGTCTCTTGTTTTTCTCGTGCAGATGTGTCCATTGTTCAGCTCTTGTGTTTGTGTTCATTCCCCTTGGCCCATTGCGAGTGGATGACTTTATTGTCACAGCCTAGCTGCTGGTAAGCTCACCTGGTGTGACATTATGGATCACTACAGTCTGAGGCCACAGCTTTGTTTCAAGGCGCAAGAACAGCCTGAAGCCAGGCTGGACGTGACGGAGGAACGGGTGGAAGAGGGCAGAGAATGAGAAATGCCAGATGGATGGGTGGAGGCATGTCAAGCAGGACAGAATGACAGCTGGAATAGGTTGTCAATCTCCGACCGGCCGCAAAAAAACAGCCTCATTTCATCAGGGTTATCCAGTAAAGCAGCTGGCAGGTAGCCTGGGTGAGCCACACAACTATGAAACAAGGTGACATTTTTATGTCAAAAAATGCTGAAATGAGCCTTATGTGTGATTATGTGCGAGTTGGAGTCGAATGCGAACAGGGAATACAAAAAATGTTGGTCTGCCTCGGGACTTGTTTTAGGTTTTCCCTGGAATGACTGTAGCAGCTCAGTAAAATAATTAGTAGACATTTTATTAAGAGCAGGATCAATGCTTTTGAGGAGTCTGATTATGTTTGGATTAGTTTTTCCTTTTCAGTTAGCACAGACATTTGAATTATGAGGTCTCTGTGCTTTTGTCCAAGTCTCCAAATGATAACTAAGATTTCCGATTTTCTCGGATATTGTCAGAGGCCAGATTAGCCCTCTGCACAGCTCCTTTGGTGCCAGCTTAAAAAAAAAAAAGAGTTGACAGTTCTGGATGTCTGCACGGCAAAGGTGAAATTTCTGCTGAGCAGGAAAAGGCAGGGAAACTGAGATTGAAATTAATCATCTGAAACAAGTTAATCAAGAAACTTAAAAACCTCTAAAAATCCATTATCGACATTTAATATCCAGTGTGGGATCATTTAAACCCTGCCTGCATAGACCTATACAGTTGTTCCTTTGGTCTGTTGGGTGTCTGTTCAGCCAGGACCTGCAATTTTTTTCTTTATTTTAAACAAATTAGTGTAAAAACTACTACAGTGTATTCACAATTGAAAGCATTTGCATTTGCGTCCATATCGATAAAGAATGCCATATCCCACAGATAATAGTTTTTTTTGGCATCAGAAGCTGCAGACTCTGTCAGGATTCAAGGACCTGCCTTCCACCATCATTTCAATGGAAGTGTAGTGTGAGGGCTCGCAGAGTGCAGGTTTCCCTCATGAAAATTGTGGCCATTGTTTGTATGCAGCTAACCTGCTGCTAAAAATGTCTGAGGAGTGCTTTGAGCATTGCATGACTCATTGTGGCTCCAGGCAACTCACAGCAGGCATCAGTGCTCTTTCAGGCCATTAGATAAACAGTTTGTTTCGGCCTTAAGACACATTGAATTCTAAAAAAGGCAGCCCTTTGAATTTCTACTGAGACATTATAGATTTATCAGATTTTAACTGAAGTATTAATCTGGTCGATATTGTTGCGCTGTGCTTTATGTCCATCAGTCTGCGAAAGGTGAAAGTGGGATTACAGAGGTACTAAATGCCACTGCAGAACTTTACTCTTTTTCCCACAATCACAGCTGAAATTCTCATATTCAACAAGATGAAATTGGTTTAAAATGTTTTATTTATTTTTTTTATTCTGACAGTCTCATCTTGCAGCGCTTTAGTCTGCAGAGACACAAATTTGCTGTCTCATTTTGCCATTTTTTTTATTAAGCTTCCTTCTGATCCAAGCCAAGCCTTCAGAGCAGATTTTCTGAAATTAATACAAGAAATTTTTTTTTTTTTTCCCCCCACCCAGCCAACTCAACAACGTAATATGTCCTTGAGACATGTAGCACCCCAGCAGCAGAGAAATCTTTTTCCTTCAAAATTATAATCATTGTTCTGAGTATTATGTCTGCTGCGGTCCTTCTACATTTCCTAACATTAGGCTGGAATGACCTATTTGAATGGGAGGTTCGTCTCTGTAATCCACACACATCCTGAAAAATTGCCGTCATCTTTTGAAGCCATCTGTTTCTTTGTTCCCCTTTTTGTGTGAAACAGTTTTGGTTTGATGGCTTAGGTAAAGTAACCGTTCCTGGGATCTGTTATTGAGTCACCACAGCAAACTGGCTGTCACGCTCAATTCTTTTTCTGAGTCAGCCACCATATGTATGCCAGAGTGATGCCAACATATCCCTCACATTCTCTTGTTTTGTGAAAAATAGTGGAAAAGTGTGTGCATTGTGGGATGGCAAACTGAACAGGTTGTATGCACTTCAAGATGGATGTGGACAGAGCACATAGGCCCCCAAGTCTAACAACTTTTCTGGCTGATCCCCAGCATTTGCTGTGTAATGCACACAGATGGTCTGCAAAACAAGAGCAAATATCAAGTTTTATTTCATGCTGCTGTGGGAATGCTGAACATGTAATTGCTTTGAAGGAAGTATGGATTATGCTGTCTTTCAGCTCATTCATTTAGCACAGTCATGCCATTTGCACAAGCACAGGTTTTGCTGGTTTGGAGAGGTGGAAGGTTCTGAAGTTGAGCTTACTTGTTTGCTGTTCTTCTTGTGTTAAAGAATCATTGTGCAAAGATGTCATTTCACCAGTACATGCTGTTTGGGGAAAGAGTGTCCAAGAAATTTGTGCTTTTGGTAAAATTCAATTTTTTTTAATTTATTGTTTTTATTAGTCTGTTACTTAGCAAGCTGTGTGTGGTGTACTGCCCGTACATTTTATAGTTGCTCACCCAGCTTGATAGCCTTTGCTGATAACTTGCAGCTCCAACCTGTCATCCAAATAACCAACTTCTGGTTCCAAAAAAACAAACATGGTGGCAGCCAACATGCTTAAAAAAATCCAAAAATCAGTCCAAAGTCTGTGTGTGACATCATTTTTGCTACATCTACATTTTCCCTTGTTTGGCAGAAATTGCCGGTATAAGGCACTTTTTTTAAAAAGTGTGCATGTCTTTTGTATAGTGTTTGTAAATGCACTGGGCTTGGTTGACCACCATGGATGCTAGACCATCACTGACATCTAAGGTTGTGCAAAAAGCACAACAGGGGCAATCTTCTGTTACAGTGTTTCTAACCTGTGGGTCATTCCATCGCATTTGGGACAGATAAAGTTGAATGAAAGTGGCATTTTAACTACCTAATACTCATGGTTACAATGAAAAGAAAAAAATATTAAAGTAATTTATATATGAAGCTAAAATTTAACCGCAATCATTATATACACCCAGACTTTGGACCATAAAATTTTATGCAAATCGGAGCTGGTCAAGCAGAGAATGCTCTAAAAATTTGATGATTGGAGATGGAATGCCCCATATGTTGAAAATACTTAATATTTCAGTCATCTGTGTTTTCCCGATTCTCTTTGCTGTCAAATTTTGGCTGAACTTTGCCTCATTGAAAATGAGTACATAGTACTTTTTTGAGGGATTCCTGTAGCATTAATTATATGATGATGCCTGTGCTTTTACAGCATGTCTTTTAGAGTCCATAAAGTGTAAAACTAACTTGTCTTTGCAAATTCCTCAGTGTCTTGTAGATTCAGTTAATTATCTGGATTCCTCTTGACCCCACTCTAAACTCAGCCTAATGATACCTCTGCTTGGAGTATAATAAATTCCCAACTCCATGTAAATGTCTTCAGTTATACATTTTGAGTAGGTATAATATTTATGACAGGTTGTTTACTTTTATTCTCTTTCTGCTATCTTTTTTTTGTGACAAATGCTGCCTTCCTGCCTCTCCTCTCCTGGTCCTTCCCTTTTGGCACTGAAATCAAAGAGTGTGAACTTAATGTACGCCTGTGATGAGCCTGTCATCTTCACTTCCACAGTTTTTCATCTCAACCTGTGACCTTCAAAGCATGTTTCCCTTTTTAAGCAGAGAGTCTAGTTAGTGAGATCAAGGGGGATATTTCCGACACTTAAGAAATGAATCCAGCGCTGACGATGGCGCCGCTCCATTAAAAATGATCCCAAAGTTTCATTGGGATATACGAAGGAGATCATTAAGCACTTGAAATGATTTAACTCACAAGAGATAAGTGACCTCAGACTTCGACATTTCCCTTTCAGTATAGTTCCAGCAATTTGGCAATTACCACAGTCATTAGAATTTCATTTACCATGACTGCTTATCTTGACCTTGAAACATACTTTCAGTCGAGGTGACAAACTGAGGTACTCTTCTTTCTGCCATTCTTACTTTTGTACTTGCCAGTTGTGGTGTTTGCTTTTTGTTTTGTTTTTTTTTGGTGTTTTCTTTTGTGTGTCTGTTCTCTTCCCATGAGCAAGACTTTTGTAACTTTGCGAGCAAGTCTTGTTCTCGTACTGTTTTAACTCCCGCCTGGCCCTTCCAGCTTTCCGGACTTATGTTTCAAAGCAAGAAGAACTTGTTAGCCGTCACCCCATTTGCTTCAAAAAGCCTGTACTGGCGATCAGACCAAGTGCGGGCATTTTAAGGTTTCGGCGACTTTGATTGCTATTAACGCCCTATACTCAGTTGATGTGCAAGTGAGGTTGTTAAGGAATATTTATATAATATAATGCTCTTAGAGTTCCTATCTGGAACTTCATATGATGTGAATTCCTATGAGATTTCTCAGTCAAAATTCACCATTTTAACTGGAGCGGACTTCACCAGTCTTGGGGTAGCCTTTCAGAATTGCGCTGGTCAGCTCTTAATGATAATACTTTAGGATTTTGCTTGAAAATGTCAAACATTAACACTTTTGTTCCCTCCGTTGGGAAGATTGGCAGCTTTGTATTATACTACTTTAAACTTACCACATCTAAACTGTAATATACTAAATACTAATAAATGGATTAGTAATTATTATAATTCTGTTGGTCATGTTTTGCATCTTGAACTCAAATATGTTGGAGTCCTACCGTTTTCTTTTTTCCCCTTTCTTGATATTTGTACTAAACCCTACTATCTAAATGCAAAATAAGCACAAAGCCCGGCTGAGGGCTTGTTGGCAGTTCATTTTTACCACATACAAAGTGGGATTTATACTTCTGCATTACATTTCCATTTTAGGTACGTCACAACTACAAACCCTCCTGAAAGCCTATGCTATAACCTGAAATGTACGTCCCTATAAATTTAACTATATGATGTGTCAACAGACTGAAACAATTGTGATTTGGCCTCTTTACCCCTGTGCATTTCCAGCTACGAGTTCTTCTGCTACCATTTTTCACATCCACTGGAAGAGAACTCAGAGATAAATTGCAGACCACTGCAGGCACACAAAGCAGAAGTGTAAATGGTGGCAACTGCGTAGGCTACATCATAGACTCTAAATCAGGGGTGGGCAATTAATTTTCTCAAGGGACCACATGAGAAACTAGGACTATTGTGTGGGGCCGTAACAAGAAGCATATAGAGAGCACAATTAAATTCAGCTTATTGGTGTGGCCTTCCACATCAATCCCAGTTTCTCATGTGGTTCCTTGAGGAAAATTAATAGCCCACACCTGTTCTAAATAGGCTCAATGCAGAAATATTAATTAAGCTTAATTTTGTGCTTGTATTAATCTGAGCTGAGCTTCAGTAATGTGGGTACCATAAGCATTAACACTGGTGCACAGAGGTGCATTGTTGTGAGGTCATAGGTTTGACCGGTAGGTGGATATAAGCGACCTTTCCTGACGAGTAGGGAATGGCTGGTTCAGCTTGATAAACACTTTGTTCCGACTGGGGTGGGTCAGGCTGTTCAAGTCCAGTTAAGGTGTTAATAAGCTCATCTCATTCAGAATGAGAATTAATGAGCTTTTTAACCTGACCTGATACTGACTCGTATTGAAGGCACTGTGTACAACTATGGTTTTAACTTTCTGCCACACCATTTCTACAAATACTTGGAATTTTCATGAAAGATAGATGAGTAATCTCTGAAACGGTCTCACCTCTTCTTGATAGGGGGCAGCCTGACATTGGCACAAAGCTTGTTTCTTTTAGAGTGCTGACTGCACAGACTGACATTAGTCTCATCCTTCAGTATCATTTACTTCTAGAAATCAGAGGGGTAGTTTCTTCTGTGTGCATTTCTGGGCTGCAGTTGAATGAAGAATTTTGGGCTTTCGCCTTCTCAATCGCTCTCTTCATTTTACACACACACACACACACACACACACACACACACACACACACACACACACTTCTTGCAGTTGCTGCAGCCAGAGCCGGCATAATATCATTATGACACGTCCAGCGAAGGTTGGGCCCTGTTTGAGGGGGCCTGCTAGACAAAAGCCGAATTTGGCTGCGAATGAACTGTACTCCCGTCTCTCAGGCTCACCCGTAATAGGGTGCTGGATCTGTTTCTGCCTCTGGCTGGGATTTGGAGATTTGCTACACAGACAAGAGAGTGAGCGGAAGCCTTTGCTCTCATCCACCACTCCAAATCTATCGGGTATGGGTGAGAGAGAGTGGAGTTTTTATCCAAGATGAGTTCATTGTTGCCTTTTATGTATTTTCTTTGCCCTAAGCCCAGTTTTCTACTAAGACGCTATCACTGTGCATTTCACACAGATACATTATCTATGCTGTGCTGCTTGATTTTTATCTTTGCTGAAGTTTCAAAGTCGGATTAGGGCAATCGTTTGTTTCCAGTGTGGAATGAGCGATAAGATTTCTGCTCACTGGAAGTGTGCAGACACCGTGTTCATATTATTGCAGTGTTGACCGCTTGCCTAGCATAGCTGTGATGTTCCTCCTACATAAGCTGTCATTTTGACCATCATTTTCACATGCTTTGTTGGCTTTCTTTAGTGATGACCTTAGGCAGTGGGGCAGCTGCACAAGCTTGACAGGCAGAAACGGGCAGTAATGACTTGATGGGACCAAATTTAAAGAACGTCTTTTCACATAACACAAGCTTGGAAAGGTATTTGGTTTAGTTTGTCATTCATGCAGGAGGATTTGGAGCTGTTCTCCCATAGTCTCACAGTTCTTTTAATGCCTTGAGACAAAAATAGGTCAGACAGCTGTTTTATCGGGCGCCGCATGTACAGAGGTGTATAAAATGTTTTTAACTCAGACAACAGTGACTCAGTCGAAGCATTAGGAAGTCTTGCTGCATGGCTTCAGACACTAAGATGCATTCAGAAAGCCTTGGCCTGAATTAAGAGTAGCATGGCATACAGCTACAGTATTCTCTATTTAGCCACAAGCAATCTTT
The DNA here is from genome assembly GCA_030220045.1 of Australoheros facetus. Classification (NCBI taxonomy): domain Eukaryota; kingdom Metazoa; phylum Chordata; class Actinopteri; order Cichliformes; family Cichlidae; genus Australoheros; species Australoheros facetus. The sequence goes on from JASGAU010341530.1 coordinate 7,776, forward strand.
TATCCTTGGCACAGAAGGCCTAAAGTGTGGAAGCTTTGCTATGTCTGGGGTGACATTTAATTGGGGAAATAACAAAAGGCTCATAGTAATTTCCAGTAGAGAAAAGACAACAGTAATTTGCACCCCCCCCAAAAAAAAAAAAAAAAAAAAAATCAGTGTATCAGTGTCCCCTTCCTTTAGTGCAATTATGCATGCAGAGTCACATTTTTGATGCAGTAGTCTTTTCTGTGTTGTACAAAGTCAAAAAGCCCCCTGTGGTGATATCAGTATTTGACGTGGTAGCTCATTAAACTGCGTGGATCGTTAAAGGCTGTAACATCAAACAAGCGCTCTTGGGGTTGCTTGTGTTGCCTGTGTTGTTCATGTTCACCTTTAGCTTCTACAAAGGAGACCTGCTCTGATAATAAATCTTTAAAGCAACCTTTTATTTCTTTACAAAAAGAAAAAAATTAGGAAGTTTTCCTGTCTGTGAAAGTCACGTGTTTTTAATTAATTTTTTAATTTAAGTCTCATTAAAGTCAAATCTCTTTCACCTTTCACTCTTTCGCCTCAGAAAGTTAGACCAGCCCACCAATCACAACTACACAATCCAAGAAGGTGCTGGTGCATGTAAACACTAGTAAGACTGTAACACATGTAATCTGTGCTGCCACTGTTGTACATTATTGAGTGGCTGAATAAGCCATTTGTAGAACCCTGGGCACATCAAAAAGCAACCATTTGGAGCAGCGTAGCTGGTGACTGCCGGAGCTCAGACAGAAAGTTTACCCAGTGTAGCTTTATAGATAAAAATATATCAGTGCTGTTTTCTGGTAGGGGTCAGTGATGGCCAGCCCACAAAATCATAAAGAATGTAGTCTATAATCTGAGACTTCACATTTGTAATGAAACCCAGAGCTGCATGGCACACTAATTCAAGACTTTGTCAAACTGAAGAGGTGGCAGGCACTTAGAGTATATGATCATCATAATCGGACAGAATAGTAGCTTCCTTCTACAAGTTCTTTTTTTCTGAGTAAAAAGTAAAGAAACTTAAAGCCAATCTTGACTTTAAGCTTCCTAAAAAGATCGTCTGTTATCTGTCCATGTACCCAGGTTCTTGTATGCACATACCCTTTCAGTAGATTTGCAATTACTTTAATGATAAAATCATTAAACCCCTATGGGCGAGTTTTTGAGAAGAACATACCTTTTTTTTTTTGGTGAGCATTTAAATGTAGCTTTAAATGTAGCAGAGCAGTTTGTAATGGGTGAAATGCACTTTGACGTTCTTGCACTGCCTGCACTACAGAGGGAGCATGTGTATAAATGACGGTATCGTCAGCATAGCGGTATTGTTTTTGCTGGAATGTCCTTGCCTAAATCACATTAACACAGCTTTATAGATTTACATGGCAATTTCAAAATCATTTACCAGTATAGTAGGCCCAAAACCAACATTAGTAAGTTTCTTCAGCAGCCATTCATGATTCAGACCGCATAGACAGTGTTTTAACTGTAAATTTACTTGAGATTCAAGGATCTTAGCTAGGACTGGAGTCTTTGAGATAAACCGTTACAAACTAAAGAACAGTGCTTCAGTCCATCCAGATACTTGGTGATATCGTTTGTGGAGGTAATGTGTATATAAATAAAGAATTCCAGTTAGTTGTTTTTTTTTAAAACTGGGTGTGATGAGTGAAGGGACGTCTTACAAACTGAGGACACTACGCTCATTGGCTAGCAACTTGTGATTGACAGATTGTTAGCCAATTAATGTACCCTGGATAATCTTGATTGAACTAGATAAGTCACCCCCTGCTGTGAAAGAAGGAAAGCAGGTTTAAGGCATTTCTGCCTTCTGTTTACTTTCCAGACCTGAGAGCTATGTCTATCTTTTATTCTTTTTTTTGGAAACTCCACTAATGTAACTCGTCCTCCTTACTTCCTCCTCCTTTGTGTCTGCAATACAGACACAGCCCTGCTGGTGCGAGGACAGAGGCACAGTAGGCTGTTCATTTCCCACTTTCAGCATTAACAGAAAGTAGGATAGGCTATTAGATGAAAGGTTTAGCCCTCCTTAATTGGTTTTTGTAAGTGGATGGATATCAGCTCAACACCTGAAGGTAAAACTGTGTTGCTTGATATTTGCCTGGTTCTCATTTATTTATTTAAAATTCATTATAGTTCTGTGCACTCTTTCAAGCTGTTTTTATGGTCAAAGGTAGCTGTAACAGTAGGACAATGAAATGCATTTCCAAACTTAACATTTGTAATACAAAACTCCCTGATGCTCATTGCCGGCAGGTGGTCAGTTTAGGTTTGGCGTGCTGCCGGGCATGCAATACACTAGTGAAAGCCCTGCATTACGTTGCACAGACTTCAGTCTGTCTGTGCTCTCCTATGCACTGAAGAGGCTGTAAGTTTTGGGAATTTAAACTTCCTCAGACTCCCTTGTGCAAGACTGAAACACTGATTTGTCACCACTATAGTGGAAGAGGAACAGAGGAGGAGGAGGAGAGGGAAGTATGCCACTTTGTCCTCTCCCATTATCTCACAGCCATAGAGTACGAAACAGCAGAGGCAGCCATGTGTTAGGAAATAATGAAGGGACCGCAGTGGTACAGAAGCCGGTGTATAATTACTCAGCCCTTGCAGTAAATTTCGACCCCTCAGGATCTCCAAACCACAGCGGCAAGCCCATTCATGCAGATATGGCGGCTTTGGGGCAGCAATAACTTGTGTTGTGATGTAGGCAAACTGTCCTAATGATTGTCGAGTTTGTAGAGGGAGGTTGTAGAAAACGTCTCATATCTGCTAATCTTGACTGGGGTGTTACTGAGTGCCTCGCACTGATATTTAAGCCAATGAGCCATAAATGTCTCACTGGCTTTCTCTACTATCGCTTAGTGACTCTATAGCACATAGTGAAGCCATTATGCTCAAAGGCAGAGCAGTAATGTTTTATCCAGGGGAATCAATTGTATGTAGACAGTGTAATTGTCTACAGCTGGGTTTTTTAACTTCTAGTTTTATGGTTCCATTTCTGGCCATTGCAGAGTTTTATAGAGCTTTTTTTTTTTCTCCCCATCTCAACCTTTCCACCAGCAGGTGGATGTTTGAATGAAGGGAAGATGATTTTCAAGCTGTAGTTGGCTGTGGGCAGCTGCCCTCAGTTTACCTCTCACTGCAGGATTTTCAACCTAGAGCCTCGCATTGGTGGATTTAGTATGTTTTTGTGTAGCTCCAAAATGTACAGGTCTCTCTAAGCATTACCGCCTTAGAACATAACAGTGAGTGAATTTTTACAGCTGATCAGGAATTTAAAAACAAAAAGAACAAGGGTCACTACAAACACTGCACCACCTCAGACACCCTAAAAAAAAATTTCGTCACTGCCTAAGATAATCTTCAAATCTGTCATATATATGCACCTTACATTTATGCTATATATTTTTTTCACTATATCAGGTAGTTTAAAAATGGTTGCAATAACTGATGTTATTGCAACTTGCTGTGATAACAACATTGGACTCAACACCACTGTCTGCTTACCTACGATGCATACTCTGCTACATTTGCTGCTGTGTTGGAAACTGAGGAGTTTGATAATGGCAACATATGCATCAATACCAAAATACATATGTGTAACAGAATGAAATTGGCCTACTACTGTATCAGTATTGCATATATGGTCATTGCCTTCCTTGTCACACCTTGTCAGTAGTTGAACTTGAAACTTTTCCAAAACATGAATCAATTCAGACA
>JASGAU010341530.1:15757-31640 GCA_030220045.1 Australoheros facetus
TAACAGAACAGAGAATTTTTATTGTGACTGTCAAAATGCGGAGGTATTGGAGCAAATATACAGTGCTGGTTTACAGCTACTGTATGTCTAAATGATCCCAGTTAGAGCTGGAGCACTTCTATTAAAGCATGTCACATAATCTAAGCTTTAAATCATTAGTTTCAGCAGGCAGTAATTTGGCTCTTCAGAGGGCGAATACAGAAATACAGGCAGCCTTTTGTACTCTCATTCACACCTAGGACCGATTTGTAGGATCACCAGTTCACCTGATGCGTGTCTTTGGACTGTGGGAGGAAGCTGTAGTACCTGAAGATGCACATCGGGATAACATCCTGGCCCGTCTTGGTCTATCCAGGAAAGTTTAAAGCAAAGTTTTCCAATGTTTATTACTAGTCAGAATATGTATTTATTTATTCAGGCTGTTTACTTTAGAAATTTCAATGTTGGTATTTTTTTGGTCTTGAGGTTTTAAACTAGGTTTTACACTTTATTCATTTTTATTTATTTTTGTCCAGTTATGAATACCAAGGTATACTTTTAGATACATTAATGAAGCATATTTATATATTATTTGACAATAATGGGACAGTTATCAGCTGTCTCACTGAGTTTCTCATCGTGTATGAAGTCAAATTCCACGTTCTTGAACTGCAGTATGCGACAGTAGTCTCGGTCTGCTCTGCAGCCTCTGTGAGCTGCAGGTTTTTGTGTTCCTGCTTCTCACAGCACATCTCCAGAGGAGAACAAGGGTCACTGTCACCAGCTGCAGACCAGGATGGTGGTTAAGTCTGTCCAACCATTAGACAAGAAACTCCAGGATCACCACAGCTGACCTCATCAGGCTTTTCAGTGTGGGGAAAAATGAGATGTGAACAGGCTGTTAACTGGTTAGCCGATAGCCGCGGTATAGAAGCCACGGATCACAATTCAGGTTCTATGTTTTAACCCTCCGTTCCCCATAGCGGCAGCTGCCAGCCGCTTACGGCCGTTATGGGGAAGCACAAGGCGGCGTATTTTTACTACTGTTTGAGTATAGAAATGTTTTTGTATATTTTGACATTTTAATAATGTCAACGCTTAAAAATAAATCAGAAATAAAGAAACTGATATGTGTTAATTAAATATTGTACAATATTTTATGTTTTTACTCCCGAGTCCCCTCAAATGCTCTGGCTGGCGTTTTATCTAGTGAGCGCAGGCTGTAAGATTTGTTTACCGTACAAAGCATCCACATCTGTTTACTCTGGAGGAGGCTGTAAAACTTTGAAAAGGGTCTGAAACAAGTCGATGAGTCAGAGAAGCTTACTTCTGTCCGATGACATCGATACTGAGGTGAGCTGTTGAGGATTTCCAGGGCTTCTGTCTGTAAGTGCTGCTGATTTGGCTGCTGTTAGCCCGTGTTGCTGAAACTTTCTTCAAGGTGGATCTAATGTGGAGGACTCAGACACTTCGCAAATAAACTCTCATATGATGTGAGAATGTCATCAAACTGTTTATCAGCGGGAAAGTGAGATTTTTAGGACACTTGAGCCTAACATTAGCTGGCATAATGTTAGCTTATAACCAGCTGTTGATGATTGTGAGAGCCAGATGTAAACAAATGACTCCACCGGGCTTCACTGGAGCACTTGCTACACTCCATATAACAGGAAGATGGAAATTACTCTTGTGGGTACATAGTGGAAAAGCAGAGCTGTTAAGCAGCTGGTTTAAAAAGCTCAACTCAAGATGCAACATCCTAGGTAGAAAATATTTGCCATTTTTATTATGTGACAAGATTATGCAGCTCCTGAAGAGTTACAAGGTTAAGTTACTTTATTGATAAACTAAAGGGTTAAGCAGTTATGTTATGCTTTTGTAAATTTCCAGCAAAAACGCTACCTAGGCTACTTTTGTGCTTATGTTTGGCTTATGCTGTGTCATTAAATTTGCAGTGTAATGCTGCTAATCAATGACCGTATTGGAGGAGGATGGAAAATGCTTTTCATTTGCTTATAAATGCTGCAAGCAGTGATAAAACATTAAGCATCTTTTGACTATATCCTCATCATTAACGCAAATTTTCTTGAATAATTGATCTATTTTTGAGGCTATATCACCTACCCCTAGTTATCAGCAACTGAACTTTTGAAATGGCTGTCAGGCGACGGCTTGTAAATTGAGTCATCATCCCAGCTAGACGGAATTTTTTTTTTTCTCATCACAAAATATACATGAGCTGTTCAAGCAAGTAAGGTCTGTGGGGAAAACATTGCACTCAAAAATGTAATTGTAAATAGAGAATATTGGCTTGATCTTTTTTATTTATTGATGCAGGTCTGTACTATAATAGTTATTAGCACAAGTAAAACAACTGCTCTTGCTCTGATGTTGATGCAAGCATGCATTTTAATGTATAAATATACTTTTGAAGAAGTGGATACAACAGTTGTGCACCAGATTGATGCATAATTATTACTAACAGAAAGCTAATAGTTTTTGGATTCAGGTTTAAAGCAGTCTGTCATGATTATAAAATGTATGGATTTGAGCATATTTCAGCACCCATGTTTCATTTATTCAAAATGCAGCTCTTTGCTTACTGTGGCTAAGCCAGTCTGGCCTGTTGAGAAAGTATGTGGCCCATCCCTGGTAAACATAGTAGGATATGCACCTCATGTGATCTCGCTATCCACATTTTTGACCATGCTGAATGTACTAAATGCCAGATATTAATTTAAATGAAGTCTGGACTATGATAGACTAGTTAAATCTATGGGTAATTTACAGTGAAGACAACTGTAAATTATAAATGATGTAATGAGAAGTTTTCACAGCTATGTTTCAGCTGTGTGGGATGAGTGTTTAATATTCAAAAATCTTTTGGGTGGAGTTCAATTTTAATGTAATGCCTCATTTCCAGTAGCATTAGGTTTAAAAGGCTCTTCCTGGACCTCCTCTGAAACGATGAGCTGTGCACTTGAGGTTAAATTGGACAAAAAATCTTCTCTGCAGTGTCAGCAAGTGTTAACATATTGAAATTAAGATAATTATATATTTTGCCTATTTGGAGCTTTGGAAATGGTTGACCTAGCAGAATAATTAGCTGCACATTTGGTGTTTATCTCATAATATTGTCCCCCCCCCAGTTTGTGCAAACATAATCAACTGAGTGCCTCAGTCAGCATACTGCATATTCTGCCAGTCTAAACAGAATTTCAGATTGACAAAGTTCTTTTTTTCAAGGTGCATATGCACAATATTGCCAAAAAAATGGTCTTTTTATTGGGTAAAAAAATAAAACAAAGGCGATCACACTTAAGCCTGACTGATATCGGCCAGACAGTATCAGCCTATCACAGATTTGTATTAATTGTAATACTTACTTTCCTGAACCTGTCTTTCCATTAAAACCTAACCGTCACACACGTTGAATTTGTGAGAAGTTACTGTAATATTCTCAAAATGCAAAAATGTCATCACTGTGATTGGTCTCTAGCTGAAATCTGCCCTCACAGGTATTCAAACATATGAAAATACTAGAGCTGTTAAATTGCCCATAGCTTTCATTTGATTATTCCCAACATGGGTTCAAACCTTTCACATTTCTGAATTATGCCCACAGAGAACAACTCTCATCTGAAAGGCTTCTTCAGGTCTCAAACCAAAAGGTGGAAGGACCCAGGTATTTAAACCCCAGTGGGCGTAGTCCCCTGGAGGTGGTTGTGACCCACTATTCATGTGCATAATCACATGCGCCAAGGTGTGAAAGGAGGCGTGGGTCATTACAATCAATGGTTTTGGGGGAAACCAATTTGGGACTTCGCCCCATTCTATTAAGTGACCTATTGAGGTCACCTGAACAAAGGAGTGAGGGGGTTGAGGTGCCTGGGGAGGGAGCTCAGGACAGCACTGTAAACAGGGGAAAGTGATATTGTTTGACTCTTATCAGTCATGCCTTCGGGGTATCTGCTAGAGTATTTCAAGTCCAGCTACGTGTCAGGCCCAAGTTAAGTAAGGGGGTGATTGTGGCTCAGGAGGTAGAGCAGGTCGTCTACTAATTGGAAGGTCGGTAGTTCCGGCTCCTCCATTCGGCATGTCTGCCCGTGCCTTTGGCAAAATATTCCTCCTTGAGTCGCTCCCAATGCATCCATCTGAAAAGTGTGGGTTTGTTTGTGAATGTTAGGATGTGTAATTCACAATGTAATCAATTTATATTTAACATTTACACATGTGAATGTTGTTAGGTTGTAAATGTTACATTAAAAAGTGCTTAGACACAGAAAATAGTGCTTGTTTGAATGAGTATAGTACATAGTGCTTTGAGTGCTCAATTAAGAGTAAATACCAGTACATTTAAGTTGACCCCAGTACATTTAAGTTGACCCCTTTGTTGGCTATTAAAGGTAGCTAATGTATATATCATAGGCCTGCTCTTACTGTTAACACATATTAAAAAAACAGCCTGAATGAATTGGTAGAAATAATGTCATGAACACAGTTCACCCAGTTATTTAGGTTTCCTTTTGCTTGCACTCACTGTTTATAATAGGCTAAATCATTTATCACAGCCTTCTTGCAGCAGTATCTGAAGTTTGTAGACTTATGCAGTTCTCCTGTTCCAATATTGGCACAGAATTCTCGTGTATTTTGGGTGGACAGTTCTATTCTCTGCTGGGTCTAACAACTTGAACAATGAAGAGATTTCGCTGCTAGCCAGGATGCTTCACCTTGTCAGGTGATGGCAGGACCAGAAGACACCATTAAAGCTTTGGCAGCTGTCCAGTCAGCTGCTTGAGTATAACCTTTCCCACCAGTACTGAGTCATTAGTTTGGGGAACAGTTAGAAAAAGTGTGCAGTGTGACTGAAAACTCACTATCATCCAATTCTGTGGTAATCCAACCAGAAAATCCTATTTTGGGGATATTGCAAGGCAAGTTTTTGTGGGCTGTTGATAGCTGTAATCCTGTTCTTCAAATGTCCCATCTAAGATGGCTAAAAGAGCCCAGAACACTGTCGTGTAAGAAATCACATACAATTAGATTTGCAACTAATGATATATAATATTATAGATGGATTTTATGCAAGCATATATGGAAACTTTCTGCAGGTAGCCCAGACACAATTGTCATATGGACATTGGCTCATGCAGTGGAGTTTTCTTTCAAATTATGTTATGTATGTTTTTCATGCAATGCTGCCTGAGAGCCAGAAGAGAAACACCATCCACTCTTGGTTTTCAGCTCTGTTCATTCCAAAGATTTGCACCACAGATGATAAAATCTTAAAATTCTGGGAAATTTTCTTCTTAAATTGAAATATTTGCAAATGTGCAGTACCGTGCAAAGGTCTTGAGCCACCAATTAATTTGCTAGAAAAATGGGAAAATAAATGCAGCAATTTATTGAAACATGCAAACATAAATGGAACTACAGTGTATATAAGGCAGAAACAGTGTTTGAAAGTCAATATTTGGTATGGCCACACTTATTCTTCAACACAGCCTGAACACTGTCAAGCTTTCTTGTCACTTCTTGAAGGACATTCAGAGCTCTTGTTTGGATGTTGGCTGCATTTTGTTTCATTCTGTCAAGATGATCCCACACTGTAGGTAATCACACTTCAGTAATCTTGAGATTTGGGCCAGTGTGTGTTTTTTCTATCTGGATATGCTTTTGTTGCATTGGCAGTATGTTTGGAATCATTGTCGTGCTGGAAAAATTAGGCTGTTGCCAATCAGATGCTTTCCAGATTATATTGCATTGTGGATCAAGATCTGACAGTTTATTTTTGAGTTCATATTTCCATCAATTTTGGCAAGATCCCCAACACCGCTGGCTGAAATGCAGCCCCAAAGCATGACAGAGCCTCCACCGTGTTTTACAGATGGCTGTAGACACTTGTAACTTTCTCCTGATCTTCTCTGTACTTACTGGCAATGATTTGAACCAAAAATGTCAAATCTGGATTCATCACTCCAAAAGACCTTTTTCCTGATTTTCAGTTCACTTCAATTTCTGATGAAGCTTCAGCAGATCAACTGAAGGGCCAGTGCATCGCTCAGGTCCCGTGCCAGATCTTTGCTGCAACATGACTTTCACATACATCTGTTGTAGAAGTGTTTTTGTTTTCTTTTTAGTACTGCACTTCTTTCTTTGTCCTCCACTTGTCCAGTTTCCTCAGTTTATTTTGATTTTTTTTTTATTTTTAAAATTAAATTTTTTTTGGGGGGGGGACACACTTCACAGCATGGTAAAATATGCCAGGTTTTTGGCTGTCAGCTCTTTGGGAATTGCCTTGTTGGTGCAAAAATACCTTTTTTATGCCTGTCAAACTGTGTTTGGCATTTTTTTCAGCGATTCGACTAAAGAAATTGGACTGAATTATGTGTTTTTGCAACAGGCTGCTGGCAACAAAATGCCTAAAGATACAGTTTAAAATTGGTTCTTTGCTAAGCTGTTGTGTGTAGACAACACTGGAGTTAGGTGCATTTTTTAAAAATTTTTATTAAATGCCTGAATGGTGGTAACTGTCTTCTGCCTCCATTGGATGTTCTTTCCATAGCAATCATCATAATCATGTTGGTAATTAACCTTATTAGCTGTGAGGGTTTTTCACCAGCTGTTTTGTTCTTTTTGCCATCACCCAGCTACTCTCTTTGGTTCCCCCTGTTCTTACTTTTTTGAAACATGTTGCTGGCATGAAATAGGAAAAAGTTGTCTGTGTACCATAATATTTAATTTAAGTACAAAGCGGTATTTATAATGTAGTTCTGTACCCTAAGCTGCAGCCTGATGCAGAACTCAGAGATTTGTATGGTAGTAGTGTGCAGTGCAGACACTGTCAGATGATTAGTGCAAAGATATTATTGTGAAACAAAATGTAAAGGATTGTAATTGTGTTAAATGCTTTTCTCATTTTTATAGCTCAGTCCATATATAGACGGAGTCTGTTCTTGAGTTCTTTCCTGCATTTCAGTACAAGTAAAGTTTATTAGCTCCAATTTCAACTTGAACAACTTGGTTTTGCTTATGATTGCTGAGCAGTGCAGACACACCAGCTCACAATGCAAACAGCAACGTTGCTCACTGTGACAGGAATTCAGACTAAGTTGCCTTTAAAGAACAATAACGTCTCCCTGACGATGGTCAAACCTGCTCGACTGACTGGTGCTTCATTGCGTGAAGCTTTTTTTTTTTTTTGTGCCCGTTTACCTTTCTGGTCCATAAACAGTTTTATCATTTACAGGTTGTTCACGGAGGTTGTTAATTAGTCAAGGTGGTGATTACACCCCCAGAACAAACGACCATTCAGATATTCACCAAAACATGGACCAGTAGGGAAAAGCCAATGATGCATCTGATTATGCAGTTGATGCTGAATGAGGCATTGCTGGTTTATAAACAGGAATGGAGCCCACTTAGTCATGCTGCTGATGATGGCACAGTCTCAACAGGAAACTGGTAATCAGTGAAACGGACCTTGATTAAAATAAATGACAGTGCTTGCAGGAGGCTCCGTGTGATATGAAGTGCACAAATGTGCAGCTCCTATTTTTATTTTTGCTTAGAGATATCTCAGGAGTTCATATGAGGTGTTCTGCAGATATTAATCCAGAAGTGTGCATGTGCGTGGGTTTTGTTTTTTTTTCTTTCTTTTTTCCCCGTAAAAATGGTATTTGGGGTGTGTTGCTCTGCTTGAAGCATACTTGCTGGTTTTCAGAGGTGCTGCAGTGGAATCCCTAGTCACCGTGTGCTCTGTGGGCCTGAAAACCATATCGGCAGCTATGCATTAAATTGCTAATGTGCCTGGCAGAGCTACATTATCCGCCCCATCCAAGTGACAAGGGCAGAGAGAGAGAGCACTGCATGAGATCTTTGGAAAATGGGTTGTGTGGATATGGTTTGGCAGTCTGCAACGTGTTTTTTTTTTTTTAATAAGCCTTTCCTTGAATTTGCTGTGCATCTGCCTCACTGCTTCGACACCTTCAGAACAATGAGGCAGAATTGCCTGTCCAGTTTTACAGCACCTGCATTCAGAGTCCCTCCGTGGTCGAATTCTTACACCTGGCTGCTTCTGTAGTTTTTTTTCTTTTATTACTTTGTGGCATTGAGCTTCTTTCCATGCCTCAGTATATAATGAAATACTCATATTGAAAGAAAGAAGTGCGCATAAAGAATATAAAACACTTTAATTGACAGAATCTAATCTTTAATGGGGTTTTTCTGGTAGCACAAAAACTGAGATGCATCTGAAATGGTTCTGTAGTCTTTTCTGCGTGACTCCTTTGTTCCGGCTGGGTGGTTTGTTTGTCCTAGTCTGTTCTCTACCTAGATTCAGACCCTCAGGCCTCAGGTTGTTGAGTAATGTGATTGCCTGAGGAGCTCCAAGGATAAACACTCATGTCAGCTTCTTTATAGCTTTTCAAGATCACTTAAGAGGCCCAGTGCCTGTGAGTATGTGCCCCTTTTTTCATCTGACGCATAGAGAATATTGGACTTCTAATTTATGATCATTTTGCTCCCATTGACTTATCAATACACTGAATAACTGTCATACATAATAATGATAATCACATTTTTTTTAATAGTTAAATATAAAACTGTTAAGATGTGGAGTTTATGAGAGAGACAGGGTTTATCAGTAGGAGGTTGAACCCAGACGGTGGGTGTTTGACTGCGAAGCCGCCTTGCAAGGACAACTGTTGGTCCTTGCCAACCCACAGCCTTCACCGTGGGATGTCGACAGTGGCATATGGGGGTGAAGAGAAGCACAGGTGGCAGCAGATGGGGTGATTGATGGAGAGCTGAAGCCAATAACTACCAGACACCTTGGTCGCTCTCTGCAAGATGTGGACTGGGTGACAGACCCTCAGGCAAAGGAGGCAAAGGCAGCTGCAGGAAACATTATCCTTCTGCGGGTTTACCTACGGAAACCTTGTTACGACTCCTATTTTCCTCTGAATTGATCTTGTTGTCCAGAGGCTCTCTTTCAGGCATCTTAGCCAGAGACGAACAAAATGGCGAGTGAGTCCGGGTGTCCAGGGAGGAAGGGGGTGTGTTGTTGAGTCGTAACGCAAGAAAAAATGAGAGCTTTGTAGCTAAAATTACAGCCGTCTTTGAAAGAGGAGTGTTTAATTGTGAACAGGCACAAACCCTTAGAGAGTGGGATATATTGGAAGTAAGAAAATGTAGTTGATTGGATTTGCAGCTGTTGTCATGCTCGAGCCACCTGTGCTTTTTTTTGTGTGTGTGTGTGCTTGTTGTGCTTTAGTGTTTCTGTTGACACTTCTTTAAGGTTAGATGAATTTGATTATAATTGGCTCTTCCAAGCAGTTTTTGTGTTGCTCTGTGATGGAAAAATAAACTATTTTGTTTGGTTTCAGATTTAAATGAGGATGCAAGTTCAGTATTTAAGTTAATTAAGTGACTTTTAATCTCAATTTTCTCACTAACTGTTGCCAGTAAATAAGAAAATGATTGCACGTTTGAGTCAGTATGATTGTCATTTTTTTGTAGCAGATTTAGATGCAGATAAAAACGCCTTAATGTTTTGTAGTGTTAAAATGCCAGACTTCTCTCTCCTTAGATTCTTTTGATTTGTGTGTAGGAATTGCAGCAGGAGCCTCTTTACAGCCTCTAAACTTTGGCATGTATATGCTTCTTTAAGATGCACATAAACATAAATTTACAGCATCACAATGTTGAAACTCCTGCGCCTGCTATTGCTGCAGCAACAGCCATATGTGCATGTTTGGCTTGAAGATAGGCAGAAAATAAGGCTTTAAAGCAAAACTAGCCCCAAATAAGGCTTTATATTGTTCAGTGTCATTTTTGTCTTGCCACTATAGCGTTACCTTGTTGTTGTTGTTTTTTTTTGGCGGGGGGCCTGGTAATATTAAAATTGATTGTAATATGAATCAAAGAATTTTTCCAGAGCCTATTAGTCACAAAGATGAAGTTGCCGTGTCTTCTGTGATATACATTTGGCTAATAATAGTGCTTTAGTGATCTGTTACGGCTTTTCTATAGGTTCTCTATATACGAATGCTGTTACATGAGCCTTTGAACATACGCGGCCACGTTAATGAGCTCGGTGGCAAAGGAAGCTGCCTCTGAAAATTTACTGAACGCTTGCTTCGTTCTCTTTGGCAGCCTTCTTCCCAGCACTGTCAGCTCTTTGGTTCTGCTGCTTGACAATGTTCCAGCCTCCCCGGCTTACCACAGCTACAGTGTGAATCGAGGCCTGTTTGCAGTGATATTCCTGATATGTATTATTATTAGTTTCCCCCCTTTGGTCATTATTTCTCTGTTCTAATACCAGACCTATTTTTATGTCTTTGTCACCTCAGCACATGCCAGTGCTTGAAATTGGAATTATCTGTACAATAAGCAGGCTTTGTTCTGAAAATGTCACAGTATGTATAAAAGCCCTTTATCTCATTATCTCATCTGTCTCACTCACATTCTCTCTCATTTTTTTTTTTGATAGAAATAGACAGACAGTACCACTCTGGTACTGTATATCTGCAACTGACCTGAGAGCTGTTGGCATTAGCACAAAGGCTCACATTGTGAATGGAGGCTTTATCTTTGAGAATCTGTAAATATTCTATTCTTTCCTAGAGATGAGTCTTGTCTTTTATCTTTTTTTTCTCTCCCGCTCAAAATTGGCCTACAAATGGAAATAGATGTTTGTTCTGTGTGTGTGTGTGTGTGTGTGTGTGTGTGTGTGTGTGTGTGTGTTGCATTATTCTCAGTAATCCCTCTTTTTCTGCATCACTTCAGGTTCAACTACAGATCAACACATCATCTCACCACCAATGGCTTCTACGAGTTCCTCAATTGGTTCGACGAAAGGGCTTGGTACCCATTGGGCAGGATCGTCGGTGGCACAGTAAGTTTCTCATCAAAATGGAGCTCCATGTGTTACATATTCATCAATTTTTCATTTGCAGAGCACTCTAGAGAACTACAGATTTAAATCTTGATAATAAGATCCCCATAAGAGCCATAAGTATCTCTATTGATCCATATTCTTAATAGCTTATTCAGTTTTAGGACTGCAGGGCAGCTGGAGCTGGTCCCAGCTCGCATGCAGCTGGAGGTGGGGTACACCGTGGATAAGTCAAAAGCCCACCACACAGTGTCGCATCCACACCTACGGTCAATTTTGAATTGCCAGTTAACCTAACAAGCATGTCTTTGGGCTGTAGGAGGAAACACTCAGGTAGCACTTAACCACTGGATCACCGTGTTGACCCATGAGCATCACAGCCTTGCAAAATAAAAAGTGGTTTTTGTGATTACAAATAATGGAGAGGAAACCTGAGCAGTACTGACTTGGATAAAAACCAGTGTGAGTGGGGAACAGCCAGTGTTAGTACCCTTTTTAGAAAAAGAATACCAAATGGTGCGCACAGCCTACATCAGTGTCATAATGCTCTGGATATTTTACAGTTTTCTGACCATTCTCTGTAAACCCTAGAGATAGCTATGTGGGAAAATCCCAGTAGATCAGCATTTTCTGAAACACTCAGTCCTCCAAGGGTACTCTATTTAACTAGTTGCCCTTTTCCCCCCTGATTTTTGTTGTTTTACTAAATGAGGTCAGACTAGTGTTTCTAGTGTTTCACCCTCTTTGTTTTTCCACCACAGTGTTGCCAAATCTCTTGATTTTCATGGGTGAATTAAATGCAGCAGGTAGTTTCCAGTTTGGTCCTTTCAGGATTGCAGTGTTACATTTTACTGAAGATGTACTGCAGTTTGTTTAATCACACAGTGACCTCAAGTGTGAACTAGATTGCTTGTGTATCACACTAAAAGGGGTTGGGATGAGTGTCAGCAACAAACGCTGAGCCCATGGCACTATACTAGATTGCCCCTTTCAACTTGGGAGCAACTTGCTGGCCCATGTGACACAGGGAAGTCTTGTCCACGAAGGAGAGTAAGATGAAGCCTGATGCTGGCAGTTAAACTGGTCCTAAAACAATCGAACTACTTTGAGTCTTCTAACTTTAAGGATGAAATAGAGTAAAAGCTTTTAATGTTAAGAGCCCACCTGACAAAAACAATCTTAAGGCTGACAAGACATAAGGAATAAGGACATCATACCTAGCCTGGAAATTGAGCCATGATGTCTGGCTTTAGAGGGGAAAAAAGACAGCAGACCTGGTTTGGTGACAAATTGGTTTCAGCTGCTTTTTCGGAGATACGGCGGCAGAGGCTCAAACAGGAGTCGACCGGCATATTGAGATGGCTGTTTGACACATCAGCGCACGGGTTCAATACAGAGACAAAAACAAACACAAGCGTACTACATATAAGAATAAAGAAGCTGTTGCGTAAACATATCAAAGCTACCACCATACAGGCCTGCCTACGTGCACTGGAGAAGTATTTATAAAGTCAGGCTTGGCAGTTCAGGGATACCATAGAGCCCTGTAAGCCTCTGCCAAGAGCATGGATTTGAGTCACAATCCAGGAACAACAGTTAACTTGACAGATTCCCCTCGGCTGCCATGGCCACCCTGCTGACCAACAATGACTGTGATAAAATATTTAACTTTTTGAGTGAAAAATGGGAGATGTTGATTCCACAAAATGCATCTACCACTTCCCTGATTCCCGTCCTCTGTGCAACTGTTCTCCCAACTTCATCTTGTCATCCTGTAAACAGTGACGTCTGTGTGAGTTAAATACCTTTGGCCTGTCTATCTCCCTTTCCTCCTCAACATTCCCACCTGCTGTCTGTTCTCTCAACCGAGCTTCATGGACACACCAGGGTTACATTCTGAGCTGTAATTGCACCGGCTAATGGTGCATTAGGACTATAGAATCCAGGTCCTCGGTGCCAGATAAATGTGGAAATAAATTCCTACCTATTCCAGCCCAGCTAAAAAAGCTGAGCTAGGGCCTGAACCTCGGAGCCTGCAGTGTGACTCCTGTCTCTGCCCTTCAGGCTGATTGGGGAGATCCTCCACACAGTTGAGACAACGAGGCATGTTAATGCTGTGCATTTATTTAAATTTATGTTATCACTGCAGCACCAAGCAAACGGTCCAGGGCTGGAGGTGGGAGCCATTCTACATACTGATGTTTGAATATGGTTTTCTTTACTGCACAAGCAACCCAAGGAATTAAAAATCCCAAGCCCATCCATCAGGATTTATCTGTCATAAGCAATTAACATCAAATTCTGGTAATTGCACATGACAAGCCTGGCTTGTAATAGTGGATGCACTGGTTCTGTTTAAGTACACGGACGCTTGGGCTAAGCCGTGTACCCAGAGGGTGGGAGCTGAAACTCATGATTAGACTGGTAATCGGAACTGGAAGGCGTACAGTCTTAAGTTAATTTTCATGACATTTACAAGATTCCTTGACTGTACAGCGTGTTGTCTTCAGCATAAATATAAGCATGTACAGAGCTGAGATTCTTCCTCTGTGCATTTGTATTGATGGTCTATGAGTTAAAAACAGCAAACAGAGTAATTCACACAGTTCATTTGAAGCGGACTGCATTAAGCTTTTCAAAAACCCTCTCTGCTCAAAGTAGTTTCACTTAAGATTAATTTTATTTTCATGCTGGACGTTAAATATTTTAATGTCCTCAGCAGACTACCCTCAAGCTAAAACAATTTGCAAAGGGAGGAAGTACCAGAGGTTGAGCATTACTATAGCTGGGGATTGGAAATTGACAGGCAGTAGCTGCATTTTACGGATATTTTCCTTTCCTTGTTTCATTTTTATTAATATCAAGCTTGTTGTTCCAAATATCCACAAACAACAAAATAAACCAACATTTAAATCCTGATAAGATTAGAATTAAGGTCAGGACATAAAAATATAGCAATAAATATAGCCTGACTAAAACATACAAGGTCCTGTATGATTTCTGAACTTCTCTTGGAAGTGTAGAGCTGAGTGGTTCTGAAAAGGTGACTGGAGCCATTTCAGTTGGTATAATTTGTGGAGTGATTCTGCTGGGCCTAAGGTACGTCTTGCGCTGTCTTAAATTACCAAGCAATTACAGAGGTCCTGTAGTACTGGCAGCATTATTATTTTGAACATTGTTGACAGTGTGTTACTACATACCTTTTCTTTTAAATTTGGCATTTTAAAAATGCCTGATTCTGGATGCCAAGGCGTGATACTTATACCACTGGAATAAATTCACATAAATCATGCTGGAACTAATATACTGCTTTACAAGTTGCTTTGGCAACCAAATTAATCTGACTGGAAGAAAAATGTTAGAAAGATGCACTGCAGCAGAATGGCCGTGGCATCTCAAAAAGTGAAACCCTTTTTTTTTTTTTTACTCCCTTCATTGTCAAGAAATCCCCTGACTATACAGAAGTGAATAATGAATTTATCCTTCTAGCAAGTTCTGTATGCAAGCCAAGGCTGGATATAGCATATATCTCTGTGCTATAGCGCTTCATTTGCCCCCAAACTACGTCGCTGTCATGTAGTGCAACAGCGTGGCTCACTAAGCGACATGTTGCTTCCTTACCGTGAATATTAGCTTTGAGTTTCGTTTTAAATCCTGTCCTGTGCATCTTGCTGATGTAAATGCTCACTTACCAGATGCATACTAATCTCCTGTTTGTTAAAATGCCCAGTTATCCTGGGGCATTACTGTAGCTCTTTAAGATTTATATACTCTGGCTGCACAAAACAGTCTGCCGTAACCCACAGTGGACTTGGAAAAAGTTAAGTTCCAGATGTGCAAGTGACACATCACCTTATAGGATGTGCAGGCATTTCATTGGCAGATGGGCAGGTCATTTTATTGGCCACACTAAATGCAAATGTCTCCTTATTATATGTAAATATCCAGCATCTAGGAGATGGTGCATAAAGGTTGATACATCTGATAGAACCATGGCATAGTTGCAGCTAAAAGTAAGTTACTTTCAGGATCAATTTAATATTTTTCCATTTTCCTTCATCTAACTGGAAAATTTTTACAGGAATAAATGCAAACGGCATAAAAACCATGACTGTTACCTTTTCCCAGAACTGTCTAAATAACAGAGATATCAGTATGAAAGGTAAGGAAATGCACATTTAAGCACACTTGAGAAACAGAAATCACATTCAAAATGAGTCAGAATAACTGGATTTTTTTCAGATTATTATTTTATTGCTTGGAGTGACAGATGGCTTCAAGGTGGGGATGGGATTACATCAGGGATCAGCTCTGAGCTGCTCGTTGTGTGCCGTGGTGATGGACAGGTTAACAAATGAGATCAGGCAGGAGTCTCTGTGGGCTATGATGTTTGCAGACGACATTGTGATCTATAGCTAGAGTAGGGAGCAGGGTTATAATAGTTTTGGATTTTACATTATCGTTTAGTTTTAGTTAGTTTTTACTTTTTTTTTCTTTAATTCAGTTTTAATTAGTTTTCAGAGTGGTTTTGCTCGTTTTTATTAGTTTTTATTTTTGGTTTATTGCTTAGTTTTAGTTTAGTTTCGTTAGTTTCAGTATTAGTTTTTCATACTTTGTCAGGTGCAAGATTCAAGGCACAAGAGTGACTCTTGTGTTATAAAAGCTCAACAAAAGATCCTCTTTAAAGGAATTTATTCAACAACCAACTGTTCACAAGACAGCAGCAACGCGTGCTAAATGTGTGTAATATTTAAGGACACACATGAACATCAACAGGGAGAAACAAAGAAAAACATGAACTCCCAAACTCAATAAATTCTACAGTAAAAACTCCCAATAAAGTTCCGCGTCAGTGCAGCAAATTAACAGGCTTGGTTAGATACTCGATATGTGGCCGACCTCATGTTGCACTTCTGCTTGTGTAGCTGGATTGTGTGTGTTCATTACCTTACGGTCGTGTGCTGGTGTTTTATATGCGGTGCCGGCTGGGACTTCTTTTGGTCCTCG